>QJPP01007625.1:0-208831 GCA_003996215.1 Jaltomata sinuosa | reverse complement strand
ATCATATAGTGAATATTCTACATACATCACAAGTATATCATATTGTGAATATTCTACATACATCACAAGTGTATCATATTGTGAATATTCTACATACATCACAAGTATATCATATTGTGAATATTCTATATGCATCACAAGTATATCATCTTATGAATATTCTATATACATCACATGTATATAATATTATGAATATTCTATATGCATCACAAGTATATCATATAGTGAATATTCTATATGCATCACAAGTGTATCACATAGTGAATATTCTATATGCATCACAAGTATATCATATAGTGAATATTCTATATGCATCACAAGTATATCATATAGTGAATATTCCACATACATCACAAGTATATCATATAGTGAATATTCTACATACATCACAAGTATATCATATAGTGAATATTTTACATGCATCACAAGTGTATCATATTGTGAATATTCTACATGCATCACAAGTATATCATATAGTGAATATTCTACATACATCACAAGTATATCATATTGTGAATATTCTACATACATCACAAGTGTATCATATTGTGAATATTCTACATACATCACAAGTATATCATATTTTGAATATTCTATATGCATCACAAGTATATCATTTTATGAATATTCTATATACATCACATGTATATCATATTGTGAATATTCTATATGCATCACAAGTATATCATATTGTGAATATTCTATATGCATCACAAGTATATCATATAGTGAATAATCTATATGTATCACAAGTATATCATATTGTGAATATTCTATATGCATCACAAGTATATCATATTGTGAATATTCTATATGCATCACAAGTATATCACTATATTACATGATTAGAACTCAATTTTTAAATTTAAAATAAATAAAAAAGTTGGAGTGTTTGGAATGTAGTATTATTTATAGATGGAGAATATTTTGAGAAGATAGGAAGTTTTGAAATTTGAATTTCAAAATTCAAATTTTAAATTTCAACTTTGAAAATTGAAATTTCAACTTTGAAAATTGAAATTTCAACTTTGAAAATTGAAATTTCAACTTTCAATGCATTAAAATTTGAACTTTAACTTTGAAATTTGAAGTTTGGAGTGTTTGGATTTAGAAATTTAAATTTTAAATTTTTGAATTTCAAATTTCATATTTTGAAATTACATGATTATAAAATATAAAATATTACTACACTAGTACACTACATTATTATAAAATATAAATATATAATTCAAATTTGAAATTTGAAATTTAAAACGATTAAAATTATATCACACTTTAAAATTGATAACACAAATTACATGATTAGAACTCAATTTTTAAATTTAAAATTAAAAAAAAAGAAGGTGAAACCCATGGACCGGCCCCCAAACCCGGCCCATGAAGGCCCACTTAATTGGACCGGACCGGCCCGTGAAAACCGGTCCAAAAATGGGTGACGGGCCTGGGCTGGGCTGGCTGAGCATTTCGCTCAACACAGCCCGGACCGGACCGGCCCATTTATTTTGGACCCGGACCGGCCCAGTTCGTGAACCCGGTGGGCTTCAATTTTAGTGGGCCGGTCTGACCCGGACCGGCCCATTTGACAGGTTTATACTCAGTGTAGTTTCACAATTAATGTCTTATAAATGGTGGTGTGTACACAACCTTACTCATATGTTTTAAAGGTAGCAGAGAGACTGTTCTTAATAGACCCTCTAGTCAAGAGTACAATAATAGAAAATGACAATCTAATTATTATTACTACTTACCATGTTTGTTGTGGCAGTAATGATACTTATAGGGAGAGTAAAAACCAAGGCAATGAAAGCAGCCATAAGAAGGCCCCACCATGGAAGTTGAACTTGATCCACCCACACTATGCAAAGTACAAGTGATAAACCCAATGAAAGTACAAGCATGCCATGAAACCACCAGTTAGGAATGTCTGGATATTTCTTCATTAGTTTTGTGTGGATATCAGACTTTCCTGATCTATGTGAAGCTTTGAATCTCTCAATTATTTCCCTGTTCAATCAAATTCATCACCAAAGTTCCCATAGCACAAATTAACAAGTACAGTACTAATTAGCTAATTAACTAAATAGAAGTGATTTGATTGTGTAAACATCTTAATACTTTTAGTATATAGAACTTAAACCTCAAGGAAATAATTAATAGTCGATTTGGCCAAATTCTCAAAATCTCCTTATTTGAAAGTTTTCTTTTTTTTGTTAGAAATACTTTTCGAAAAAGTACATTTGAAGAGTAGCAATTGTGTTCAACTAATTAACCAATTTGAAAACAAAATTTGTCAATAGAGCAGCAATTTGTGTTTATTAAAAAACCAGGAATTAGTATTAATGGACAAATTTTGTAGCTAAACAATAAAATTCCGTCACTAATCCTATTTATCACGAATTATCAAAAAATCATATTAGCTACGAGCAATATAGCGATGAAATTCATAGCTAATTCCAACTTTTTTTTGTAATGTTGACCAAGTTTTTGAAAAGTGTTTCTGGGAGGAAGTTACTTTTCTTTAACTTCTGAAAAACAGATTCTACTACTATTATTATAACTACTCAAAAACACTTGATTTTTTCGCCAAAAAACTTATAAGTTAAACACCTTTGAGTCTTTTTAAAATAAACACTTTCGACTTTTCAACAACTTGACGGAACAAGCTATTATAAAAAGAGAGGACGTACTTTCCATTGAAGAGAGCAACTTGAGTGAGAGTAGCCACAACAGCAGCAAAATTCAAGCCATAAGTAAGAGCAAAAAAAGTGCTTATATTAATCCTTCCTTCTTTCCCATAAGCCACTTCATCCAACTCAAACTTGTCATTAACAATTGTGTTAATATCATACTTTATCCCCTTAGCATTAAACAAATGTGAAGAGAATAGTGGAAAAGTCTTTGCATTGTAGATGTCAAATCCCCAATAGGAAATTGGAATTAGCACATAAACAACAGCAACATAGCCCACTATAACATTGATGATTGCAAATAATGGGCACACTAGTGGACTACCAAGATATGATGCTACAACTGACCAATCCAAAGTGAAGGATAAAATGCCAAGGCCTTTCATCCCTGAACCAATTTGTTGTGCTATGACTGATTTTGGATAGAATAAGCAGAGCAATGAGATGTTTGATAGTGTTGGGAAGAGATAGCCAGGGACAATGTACCAAATGAAGCTGCAAGCTAGTACTACTAAGAAGAATTTTCCTTTTGAGCTTTTCCCATCTGCATCTTTTTCATGGAGTGCCCTGTTCATATTCATGAGAAATTAAAACTATTCAATGGTAATTAATACACGTAGGACACCACGTAGGAATGTGAATTTTCACATAGGACGTCATGTATGACGCATGTGTTTACTTGTTCAACTTTATACAAGTTTAACTGCCTACTTGTGCACATCCAAAGTTGAAGGGCATAGATGTCAATTGAAGTCAAGTTAAAGGGCACGTCTATGTAATATGCCAATTAAAAATGTTGATGTAATGAGAAGATGACTTTTCAAAAATTATATTACGAGAGAGGGATAGGAAAAGGGAAAGACGATGTTATGATATAGATGCTCCTCCTTACAGAAGGCAGTTCAGTTTGATAACTCGATAAGTTGTATTGACAGGAAAAAATCACTCTTTCAAAGGTGGGGATCAATCCCAACCTATTCTTCTTAGCCTAACAGTCTATTCGTGGAAGTAAATTATCCAAAAAGTCTCCTTACTAGACCTAACATCCTGTCATTCGCTTTCAAATATAAAGAAGTTGGACTGGTTATTAGACCAACTATCTCACGTTCTCTCTCTCAAACCCAGCCAAAGGAGCACATCTAGTTGAAAGACTCTCATTCTTATTTAGAATGGAAAGACCTTTTAGTTCGTAAAAAGCTTAAGCTTAAGAGCTTCATGGTTTGAACCCTCTACCTCAACTCTAGAAGGCAGGGAGCTCACAAAGTGATAACTGATAAGTGACAGTGATTTAATTATTGTAGTTCTTGTTCACTTCTTTTAAGTTATAATTTAGTATCTCTAGCAAGAGTTTCTTAGGAAGTATCTTCTTAGCTACGCGAGAGAGGTAAAAAGGGATATATATATATATATGTCCTTCATTTCAAAGAGAATAAAGGAGTTTGGAGTACGAGGGTCATATTTTTCTAATTTTCGATCTCAATTTGGTGTTAAACAGAAACTACTATAAGAATTACATCTTTTTGTAACTATAAAAGATGGATTGCCAAACCAATGGTCCATTCTTAGGTTTGAGCCCTAGGAATGGGAAATTTTTTGATTGAGAGTGCTTCCTCTTTTAATAGGTATAACGCGATATGAATTTAAATTAATTGGAGTACCAAAACAATATCAAACACCGAATGAAAAAAATATTGAAAGTTAGAGAAATTACCTGAAAAGAGAGACTAGAACCATATTACCAGGCCACCACATTTCTGCAGGGTCTACCACATACTTCCTCATTATCCCTGCCCATCCATATCCCAGAACCTGATTAACAAAACACACCGTATTAGCTTAGTGTAATATTTTTTAAAATGAATATTTTCGGGTAATGATTTTTGTCACATGGACATTCCCATTAATTTCCTTATAGTTATTGGAGTCGGGCCGAAAGCCTACAGGGATTACCGATGTAGGCTTTCGGCCCTCCAATTGACTAGCAGATTCAAAACTCCGTGAAGTATGGACCCTTCCCTCGTGCACCCCTTTCCAACTTAAATACCAGATTTTGTCCGTGTGCTCGATCTCCCACACAACATATTAATCATGCGAAATTCTTTTTCCTAGTATGTTATGTAACACAAGTCGAAAAAGAATAAGTGTAATGCATGTACAAACACAACTGTGAAGAGTCCCACAATCGGTTCTTTAAGGGCTGGATAGTTTCTTTAATATGACTTGGACAATCCTTTATGATCTCTTGAGCTGACTTTTGAGATTGAGTTAGGCCCAAAATTCATTTCTTTAGCACGGTATCAGAGCAGTATTCATCCCTTTTCTCATTTCCCATATTGGATCCCCATATTAAATTGTTCATATGACTTAGTCAATTCTCAACTCTTGAACTAACTTGAGTTAGGTCCAAAATCTGTTTCTTTAACGACAAGAATCATATGTTATTTTGATGGAAGGATGATCAAAATTACCTGAGTAGTAACAACAAGAATCCAACCAGCAACAAAGGAGATGTTCCTCAAATAGAATGCCTTAATAATAGTCACAATTGAAACAGCATAAGCTGTCCCAGAACCACAATTTGCAAATATCGAAATCAAGACATGTTCTTTCATGTTAAACGGCCCTGGATTGAACGAAAACTCCCACGATCCAATCTTAAATTTCCTCGTAGGCAACACTCTAGCCATGATTTTCCCGAGGGGCAATGCAGCAATCTGGACAGTTATCATACTTATTGTCAATGGTTGTGTTCGATAACTGAAGAAAGTGTTGAGAAATGCCAGAATTCCACACGACAGGATTCCGAGGAACCACATTCGAAATGTCCATACTGGAAGTGTAGGATCGTCTTGATTTGACACTGTCAACCTGGTCGAGACATAATATAATTAAGTATACAAAAATTATTGAAACATGATTAATATAATTAATAACATGTTTTGCCAAGCTTCTGAGAAGTCAAGAATTTTTATTAAAAAACGATGTATATTAAAAAGTTGAGGTGTTTAGTTTTAGAGTAGTAGCAAAAACGATTTTCAAAAGTTGAAAAAAGTATCCAAGAAAACATTTTTAGAACCTTGGCCAAGAGCACAAATTGTTGATTTAATATTGAAAAAAAGTGTTTTTTCAAATTGATTAGTTAAACACAAGCGGCTACTCTCCAAATCGAAAAGCACTTCCGACAAAAACTCACATTCTAAAATAAACAAATTTGGAAGCAATTGGCGAAACATTGCTAATAAGTACTCTCTTCCTGTTTCATTTTATGTGAACCTTTCACTTGACACAAAAATAAGAAGCAAAATTACGAAATATTTTTTAAACTTGTAACATTAAACGTGTCATAACATTTATGTGCATATTTCGTATAACTATGCAATCATGTCGAAGTGCAAAATTATAAATTGCTTCCAAATATAAAAAAAGTTACTCTCTTCATTCCTTTTTAGTTGTCATGTTAAAACTTTACACAACCATTAAGAAAAATTAATTAGAAGTGTAATTTGACTCATATACCCCTTATTAGTCTTTGTCTATTTATGTCTCTTAGTTTTAGAATAATTAATGTTAAGGGCAAAGTTGGAAGAAAGTAATTAATTTTCTCTTGATTCTTTAAATTGACAATTATTTTGGAATAACTATTTTAAGTATACATGACAACTAAAAAGGAACAGAGGGAGTATATTGTATCACATAAAAAGAAACATAGCAAGTGATTAAAAGTTTTGCTCTATCGCCAATAATTTAATATTTTAGATGAGATAGTCAGACAATTCAGAACGTACAAACCTGACTTGTTCTATCGGAGATTGTTCATCTTCAGGAATTTCTTCTTCAAATTCTTCTGTTATATTTTTCTCGAATCCCATGGCTTCGTTGACAATCAAATGATGTTAATTAGAGGCAGAAGAACAAGAAAAAAAATTAAGGGTGCTGTTAACTTTTAAACTGCTTCTAGTAATTTTTTTTAAAACTTTGGTATTTACAAAGGAGATGAAAATTTCTCTGGTGTTTGGGAAATTTTTTACTGGATTTGAACTATTCTAATTGTTCTGTTTTTTATGTTGACAAATTTTCTAGCAATTTCTTTTCTGCCAAATCCACGAAATTTTTGGAAAACTTTCTTTTCCTTGCGGTACCCTCGCGTATAACCCCTGATCAAAAGTTGAGTGATTTTTTCGTTACAGAAAGTAATATTTACAAAGATTTTGAATCCGTTGCAATGTTCTTATTTTTTTTTCTTTGTAACTTTTCCCTTTGTGAGGGGTCAGGGGTGGCGAGGGGGAAAATATTCCAAGAGTTTTCACTAGAATATAGTTATGATTGTCAATTATATAGGACTATGGAGTAAAAAGAAAGACAAACCATTATTTACGCGAAAATAATACGGTCACAGAGAAAAAACAGGAAAAAATGGTTGTGAATTTGAGATTAAAAAAATTTCAGAGGTGAAATGCAAGCAATAATATAGACAAATGAAAATAGGCGCAATTTATGTATATTATCGAAATTAGTGCAAGATACATGGACATGCCTTCAAGATTTCGAAAGGATGAATCCATTATTACAAAGAGATGGATTTAAAATTTATAATATTCAGGTTAAACTTTTAAGGACGTACCATTAACTTGTGACAATTTTTGAAATTATATGTTCAAATTAATTTTTTTATATTACAATTTTAGTAGCATACTATACTTTGTGTCGAAATTATTGAGATAAATTACATCTACATACTGCTACAAGTTTTAATATAGATATCTGATTTGACTATATAAAATTTTACGAGGACTAATTAAGTAGAATAGTGATTTCAATACGCAACTATCGAAAAATTTAAAAGAATAAATCAAGCAAAGATAGAAAGGGAAAAAAAATACATAATTAAAATGCAATATGGGACACTAGACCTACTCATCCTCATGGGTAGATCAATTCTAGAAAAAGAAAACGAAAAAAAATAACAAGAAAGACGTAAGATTTGAAACCCGAACTTAATTCTAAAGGAAAAACAACAAGACATATGTGGGATTTGTACCCCCAACTTCACTTGTAAAGGTGCACCAATAGTTATTGCATTATTGGATTCATTGAGCTTGAGTGCACAAACGTATATTTAAATAGCTTTGAAGAAATATACACGTTCAAGGAGAGGATCATGAGTTCACGTGAATACCACAGCCCTCCATGCTAGATACGTCTCTCACTATAGAAAACATGAAATTAGATACGAAATTGTTGGTAATTTCTAGCTAATCCATCACGTAGAGCTCCTAGCTAACTGAATTTTCTTATAATCTGTCGCTATTCTATAGCTAAATGGGATTTTGATTGTTTAGCTACAAAATTTTGTCCGATACTAACACTTTTCTTTTAGTTAATTTTTATACCTTTTATATTTAAAAATAATAAATTACCAAAAAATATGTATTTATAAATAATTTAATTTGAATTTTTTATTTTTATTATTAATAAGATGATTTATAGTGATATTATGAAAATAGAGAAAGGAGAAAAGGAATGGAAAAAGAGAAGCAGGGAAAAAAAAGAAGGAAAATAGACAATGGTGTGGGAGAAAGAAGAGGCCAAATTTTTGGCATTGTAATTACTACCTTGTTGTGAGCCAATTGTCCCACATCGGATAAGAAGAGAAATATCAATCGGTTTATAAGCTAAATGAGTTTTTCCATCTATCAGATTAGTCTTTTGGATTGGGCTCTTTCATTTGATTTGTAACATTGGTGCTTTCATTGAGAGTGGGGATCACGACTCAGAATGGTGGCCTGGACCCAAGAGGGGTGTGCCAGTCGTGACCAACTGGGCCGAGCCGTGACCAACGAGAACTCGGAGTGGTGGCCTGGACCCAAAAAGGAGTGCCAGCCGTGACCAACGAGGTCGTTGGTTCTCAAGCGGCGCGATTGTTGTGAACCAATTGTCCCACATCGGATAAAAAGAGAAATGTCAATGGGGTTATAAGCTAAATGAGTTCTCCCACCTATCAGACTAGTCTTTTGGGTTGAGCTTTTACATTTGGTTTGTAACATGCCTCGTCTCATTTTAATTATTATTTTAGTTCAAAAATGTGTTTAAAATAATTTTCACATTCAAAATTCAAAATTAAAGTTGATAATTGCTTACCTTTAACATTAAAGAGATATGCATAATATATATTTAAGAGGAAAAATAAGTAAATCTTTATTAAATAGGGACAATCTGATATATAAACCATATCTTGTACCTATTATTTTTTTAATGAACGTGAAAGAAGTTAAACGACAGTTAAAATGGAACGGAAGGAGTAATATGTTTGACCAGCAAGTTTTAACTTGTTTTACCTGGAATGAGTATGTAACTGGAATAATGAATGGAACTGAATGAAGACTACTTATTGACACTCATGATAATGCATAATTTAAAAACTTCAAAAATATAATCGCAATTATAATTAGATTTTTAGTTTGTGACTTATTCAATATAACTGATTTGTATATTATAATTTTAATTTGGTTGAAATTATCATTTCCCCCTGTAAAAGAATTATTCTGTTTGGTATTGGTTTACTGCAATCACTGAAAAATTTGTTCGCACACCCAACATTTAGATGGTCTTTATTTGGTTTCATTGTGAGGCGAAATCATCGTTCCACATAATGTGATGGGCTGTATGTACAACGCATGGGAAAGAATTCACTATCATATGTGTCACGCCCCGAGCCTACACCCTAGACGCGACACGGTGCTTAGAGTCACAAGTGACCCCAAGCTAACCCATGGCCTGGCATACTGCTGAGATATAGACTGAAAGATATAATGCGGAAGCTGAAATGTGCTGAGATCTTTAAAAATATTATAACAATATGAATTTTCACAACTGAGATACAAGAGTGTTTGAAAACTGATACAACTCATTGACTGACTGTCTAACTGTCTATGAAGCCTCTATTAATACTTACTATAGTTAGCCGGGACATGACCCCCCAACTATCTCTAATCAATATATCAAACTGAAAGTAAGCTGCTATGACTACTACTGACTGAAGTTCCCGAATAAGGAGAACTCATCCTCAACTGCTGACTGAAAGTTGCGATCTGTCTGACCATGATCTTGCAGGAGCTAGCACTGAAACCTACATCATAAAATGATGCAGCACAAGGAATGTATGCGGTCAGTACTTTGAATGTACTGAGCATGTGAGATAATGCACTAACTTAAAATCATGAGAAAACATGTATATACTGAAACCATGGCTGAATATTGGACTGAGTATAAACATCTGAAAATGCATAAGTCAAACTGTAGCATATAAGCTCTTTTACTAAAGAGGATGTAAATCATATTTCTAAACTGTAACTGGGAGATCATGATATTTTAAAGTAAGTAAAACTGTTACTAGGGGATCCATAGACTGAAAGGATGAATGCTGTCTGAAAATCATGAAATAGTGCAACTGAGCTGAAAACCATGAGTCATGCTAAAAGTCATGTTTAAAGTAATTTCGTAGAGAGTTTCTTCTACTGAACATGCTGAAAATACTAATATACTTTACTGAATACAAGCTGAAAGATATAAGATGATGCAATGATCAAGTATATAAACATGTAACTGTATAATACTAAACTGAACTGGATAACTGAATACAAGGTCATGCAATAATGAGTATGGACCGTGGGAGCTACTATTAACCGACATACCCAAAGCTGAGCTAACTGTGGGCCAACCTGTAACCTTGGATGGAAGGGTGTTCATACCTTGCCAAGGGTACAAACGAATTTGACGTGGATCCACTACTGATGTCCACAAGGGACAAGGAGGTGCAACCTAGTCTGACAGCTGACTCCTTTAATACCTACGGTGGTGTCATAGTTCTGGGACTTAAGGACTGCTACTAAAGGTCTCAACCTAAAGACAGCAAAGCGTTCATCCCTTCGTTCGCTCGGTACTAAGCCTACTCCCAATTGAATGTATAAGCGATAAATACAAACTGAAATACTGGATAGCTCAAATGCTGATAATAATCTGAGAATGCAATATAATGTTAAGACTGAAAGCATTCTATATTATGTTAAGACTGAAAGCATTCTATTCTTCTGAAAAGCTGTGGGCTAAAAACTGACTGATTTTATGCTTTAAAACTGAGTGATTAGTAGACTAGGATAAATTTTGAAGACAAGCTACATCATGTGAAAATACTATAGTTTCATGCCAAGTTCTTGAAAGGAAAGTTAATTCATGCAGAAGATACTATAAATCCAGGCTATGTCTTTTTCATCCAAGGATTTTAAGAAAATATCTGTAAAACTTTATAAAACATCCCTAAACATGTACGGGAAACATATAGTATCATAAGGAATTCAATTCTGTAAAAACATGCATAATTGGGTATGAACCCTAGAATCATAATTTGTGGAAATCATAACTGAAAACTGATCTTTAGGCATGAGGGTGAAAGGAGATTCTCATTGAATACCCACATACCTGATTACTGAAGAGTTTCTAGGGCTGTAACTGAGGAAAGAAAACTTGGAGAAGAAATCTGAAGGAAAACCCTTGAGAGATTTTCTTGTTTGAGCTTCTATGTTCTTGCTTTCTTGAAACCCTAGGTTCTTGCCTTAGAGTTTTGAGAGAATGTTTCTAGAGATTGATCGATATTTTTCTTAGGAATAACCCCCTTTGGGGTGTTTAAGAGACAAGTTAAAAGACCTGAGGTAAGGAAAGGGCTAAACTACCCCCAACTTAAAAGCTGAAAAAAAAGTAGAAAGGTCGTCGGATGGGGCTTCCCACGGGCCATCGTGGACCCCACAGGCCGTCGGACCCAACCATGGCCCTTATAGGGGGCCAAAAGGGCTCACTGGTTGGTTCCCACGGGCTGCCACCACGGGCCGTCGTGGGAGCCACGGGCGTCGGACAGCCCGTCAGAATGAGCCACGGGAGTCGGCCAGCCCGTGCTTTTGACAGCTGACAGTGCTTCACTAAAATGCCCATAACTTTTCTCCAGACTTGGATTAACGAGCGGTCGGTGGCGTTGGAAAGATAATTCAAATACCTTTAATTTAATGGGTACTAGGATACCTAACTCTTCATATGCTAGGAGTTAGGATCGTCTGAAGTTGACCCTTGAAAAATCTTACACTAAAACTCAATTGGTAAGGAAGCTTTCAACTCAACTTTGAGCTAGAGGTTCTTAATGACCCTAATTCATATCTAATACACCTCCAAACTTAAGAATTGATCGTAATACTTGTATTCATAGAAAACTCATTGGTTCTGATCTAATCATATATGAAAAACGGTTCAAATCTTAGCATAGAATTTCTGGGGTGTTACAGGCTGATCAATGATTCCGATTTCATGCAAGCGAGTTACAGGCTACAAACCAAACCGATGATGGGGTCTTGGGGTTTGCTCATCCTCGTGGGATTGCTGCCCTTTGTCCCGACTATTATAATCATGTGTTTCGCGTAGGGCATATAAGGGGCATGGCGACTTGATGTCTTCCTCACTTTCCTCCGGCTTACAACTAAACACGAGGGTTGTGATTGATGGCGGGACTTGATCCAACACCTTATGGCACGAGCTGACAACAACCATGCACACTTGTGCTTGTACGTGTTCCCGAAGGCACCCTCTTTCAAGAAGTAACAAGACAACATTGAATAGAACAAGGCACGTCTAAGGGCATGCCCAAAAAGAAAAGGTCCAACAAAAAAACAAAGGAAAAATTACAGTAGATTTACAAGAAATAATGTTACAAAACTACACGAACTATCACAAATTAAAAAAAACATAAATTTTCCTCGACGCTCTCGTCGGAACGTAAGCTATCGAAAATATGAGATAATTTTCGATGAAAAACATTACCCACAAGCCAATTGCTAAAGAATTTGGTAGGAAATTCGCGTTTTTTTAGAAGTGAATTTCATAACCAATTTCACCCCTCAAAACAAAAAAAATACTAAAGTACTACTTTACAATATAATTTAACAAAATAATGGAGAAGGATAAGGATCTTCTTCCGTGGATCCCTCTTGTTCCTATCCACGCCCCAATCGTCCCCCCGGAGGAATATGTGCATCTAAAAGATCTTTTATACAGTGCCCAATCCCGAAATTGATTTTATACATATGATCAGCAACAAGAAAAATAAATGCAAATGTCCTAATACAATATTAGATCTCTCGAAAAATGGACCTAAAAAGAGGCATTAAGGATGAAATCAGAAGTTAATCCACCATAAACAGCACCAATATTACCAATTATAGAGATCAATGCATATTCTTTCTTATTGAATGATCCTGGATTCAATGCAAATTCCAATCCAATTGGACGTAAATATATCTTCCTTTTTGGTAATTTCTTGCCCATAATAAAACCTATGGGGTACACAAACACCATAACCCATACCATTGACACTAGACATTCTGATGTCTCATGAAGATAATATTTCGTGACAATTATCAAGAAAATGAACGATAATAATCCCAGAAACAACACACGAAATGTCCAGACAGGTTCATCGTCGTCGTCATCGTCGATTTCTTGTCTTGTTTCATCTCTAGTATTTAATGTTTCTTGTTGTTGTTGTTGTTGTTGTAATTGTTGATATGTTGATGAATATTCATCGATTGGTTTGGTTCTTGGCTTCAATCGAGATAAACGGGATGACATTGTTGTAGGGGGAAAATAAGGAAAGCAGTTTGAGAGAATTTGTAATTTGTTTAAGATCTCTGGATTCATTCATTAATGCTTATAATAGAGGTGACAAAATTATCCCATGAAATCATGGTCCACCCAATTCGCTTAAGGTTAGATTGATTATTGACCGTCTATTTACTAGCTTAGCTCATTTCAGGCAATTAAAGTTTGGGTTGATATTTTGTCCAAATTGATTCATGAGATATCTTGTTAAAATATATTTAAAAGGATAATATTTTAATTTGATATGTTATATATAGTGACAATAACAAAAAGAGTAGAGTATCAAAAACACACCTAAACTATTCTTTTTTTTTTAGTTTCATACCTAAACTATTGAAAGTGTGAGTTTCATACCTAAACTATCCCTCATTAATTTGAGAAACACACCTCAACGCTGACTGGACCAAGTGTTTGTATACAAATACATTTAGGCGCATTTGGCCATTAAATATTCTGATGATCTGGTATTTTTTTTAATTTTTTTAGCTGACACGTCATTTTTAAAAAAAATCAATTGATTTTACGCTAAACTCTCCCCTTCTTCTTCATCATTTCTCAACACGGTAAATATTTAATTTTTAATCTAGCACTAATAACTTATTTAATTTTTATCAACGTGAAAAAAAATTCACGTGGAGTGCCACGTGAAAGGATTTTTTAAATAAAATAGAGAGTGTAGTATACATACCATCAATTATTAGTTGAGGTGTGTTTCTCAAACTAATGAGTAATAGTTTAGGTATGAAACTCACACTTCCAATAGTTTAAATATGAAACTCAAAAAATTGGGATAGTTCAGGTAATAAAACTTTTTTGATACTTCACTCTAACAAAAATAAATAATTTTATAAGGTAATAAAAATTATAAAAAACTAAATAAAGCATTAAAACTTAGTAAGAGTTGGACGGATTGGGTTATGATCCACCTTTTAGTTTATTTCACCCAACTCATTATAGCCCAAATAATTTTTGGACGGGTAAATAATTTATTCATTTAACTCAACTCATTTTGATCCGCTCAAATTCAATATCCAATCCATCCATTTGTCACCTATAACTTATGGGTAACGGATTCGAACGGTGAAAATAGTTAGTAATAGGGAATATTACACTCTATGACTATTGAGATAAAATTATTATACATTTTAACTCAAATCCTTATTATTACACAAAATAGCCCACTTTTTTGGCACTCTCTTCCTTATCATCAATGCGATCTTATGTCTTCCTCTATTTGATTTTCTCACTTTCCCACATTGATTACAAACATTTATTTGAATGTTGTTGATTTGAATGTTATTTTTAGTTCGAATTGATGGTAAAATTGAAGAAACAATGGAAGTAACTTCACATTAACAACATTCAAATAAATGTTTGTAATCAATGTGGGAAAGTGAGAAAATCAAATAGAGGAATGATTTGAATGTTGTTGATTTGAAGTTACTTCCATTATTTCTTCAATTTTATCATCAATTCAAACTAAAAATAACAGTCAAATCAATAATATTCAAATAAATGTGAACACTTTCAATTTTAAGGGGGAAAATGACAGAAGAAAAAGATTAAAAAATAACAAGTTTTTCAAAAAAAAAAAAAGGCAAAAAGGCACATATTTCTGTATATATCACATTTTCATTACTAATATTTTCTTAAATTCCTTCCATCACCATTTCCTTCTTTTGAAATTCATGTAGCAGCTAACTCTGTTTTTGTCTTGTTATTTATTCATTATTGCTTTTGTTCTTAATAGAAACATTTTGGACCATTACTAAAGCTTAAATTGAAGAAATAGCAAATAAAATAAGTGTAAAGAAAAGGAACAATGGAGAAGTAGGCAGAATGGTTAAAGATGATGTAAATAAAATCATTTTAAATTAGAGAATAGAAAAGGAAGATTATGGCATTGAAGGAAGGAGAAATGTGTGTGTATATATATATATTGTATAATTATGTATAATTATGTAAAAGTGTGTATAAACACCTCTTATACACTATTATACAAGTTTATAAATTTGTGTATAATAAAGGTATAATGTTGTATAAAGATGTATAAAGTTGTATAAATATGTATAATGATGTATAAAGATGTATATCATATAAAAATGAGCTATTGCGGGTGTAATTATTTTTATGGGCTATGTAAATGTAATTATTTTTCTTAAACTGTTTATTTTTTAAATTATCCCTTATTAATATTTGTATCATACCTTTTGAGGTGTGATCCTTCTTTGAATCATATTAACGTGGAATATTTTATGCACTGGGCTAAGTCTTTTATCTGGATTCATTCACCGTATTACAACTTACAAGCTACTGATTTCATTTCTCTTTCTTTTTCTTTCACTGGAACCGTGCGATAATTGAGATAAAGTACGGTACAAAATTCAAGTGTTTAGCTTTATTTATTTTCAGTATTCAAGATTTAAAATCTATGATTTCATTTTTAAGGTTTTTCGCATTTAATCTACTTTATTCGTTCACTTTTACTTGTCACTTTTTGACTTGGCACATCTACTAAGAAAATAATTGTTAACATGATTATTTTACCATAATACCCCTATTAATTGATGATTACTATTGTATCTTGAAATTAGTTTGGAGAATAAACAGTTAATGCTTAGGATAAAATAGGAAAAAAGAAGTTGTTCTTTCTTGATATGTCAAAAATGACAAGTAAAAGTGAAAATTAAATTAGGAAATAAGTGACAAATAATTCTAAATGGAGGGAGTATTATTCTTTTTATCATAATTTATGTGGTATGTTTCGAATTTCAAGAGTCAAACGTGTTCTTTCTTGGGAAACTTTGACCATGATCTTTTGATATATCTCAATTATTGTGACATATAGTACTTTTTATTAAAATTTTCAGATATGCATTTAAAGATTCTATTTGAATTCATGGTCAAAATTTAAAAATGTGACTCTCGGAATTTGACTTGTATCACATAAATTGAGACAAAAAAGTATATTTTTAAAGTTATGAATTCATATCTACTCTTTATCGCAATTATAATAATTTTTTACACATAAATTAATATTTTGTGTTGAAACTTGAATAGGGATGGCAATTGAAGCAGGGCGGGGAAAACTCTTAACGAGACGGGGCAGAGGAAGATTTAAATGGGGCAGAGCGGGACAGGGCAAGGCAAAAACATTTTTTTTGAAATTTTTTAATGGGTTAGGGCCGAGCGGGGCAAAGAATGGATCTCTAATTCCTCAAGTAGGTTAGCAAAATCACTAGATAAGAAAGTTCAACGATGATACAATTAATTTTAAGGGGTTGTTTGGTGTGAAGTATACGGTATAATAGTCTCGGGATAAAATGCATAATTATTTTATCCTGCATTTGGTTGGAGGTATTAGTTAGTCCCAGGATTATTTAATCCCACTATTTATACTATAGTGATGAGATAAGTTATTCCATATACATGGTGAATAACTAATCTCGAGATAGTTAATTCTGAGATTAATTATCTCGGAATAACTTGTTGCCAATTAAACGACCCCTAATATTATGAGTTACCGTACCTTGTCAATGGGACAACTCTTTGAAATTACTGTACCTAGTAAAGACTAGAACTATTTCATTAATAATGTTGAATTTTGTTCTTAATTAATTTAATTTATTCATTTTCTTTAAATGTTATGCAAGTGTTTTGTAAAATTAAAATAATTGTGTACGCCTTTGAAAGAAGGTCATATTGGGACCAAGTGATGCTTTACTAATAACCTCAATTATTATTAATATGGATTGTAGTGGAATGATTGGAATCCTCTATCTTAATTTGAGGTTTTGATTTGAGCCCTGGGTATGAAAAAAAAACTCGATTAGGAGCGCCGCTCTCAGAAATAGGCTCTGCAATGCACAATTAGAATTTATCGAATTTCAATACAAATATTGAATACCGTATGAAAACTAAAAAATAAAAAATCTCAAATAATAAAGAGTGAAAGAAATTAAATTAACGTGAGAAATTTATACGCACTAAAATAAAATTAATTACTTATGCTAATTTAGAACTTTAGGTGTTTGTATACCGTAGATGGCTTTCAAGTTTGTATTAGCCGGACAAATAATTCCAGATGAATTATATTATAATAATCATGCAAAATTAACATTGCAGATGAATTAATAAAAAAAAGAGATCAAAGGCTACTAAAATATACAGAATATTACCAGATGGCAAATAAAAAGAGAAATAAAAAAGAGACTAAATGGGGTGAGGCTAGGCAGGGCTTAGTAGAGTAGGGCAGGACGGACAGGAAAATTTTTCAAAAAAATAGTAAATGGGTCGGGCGGAGCGGATCAATATCTTAACGGGTCAAAGCTTGATTCGTCCTACGGTATTCGAGTTGCCATTCCTAAACTTGAAAGCACTATGTTCATATAAACCCGATACTAACAAGCTGAATGCGTCTATGCTTACAGAAATCTTAGAAGAATCGACCTAGCTAGAGTTGTTGTCAGGGGCGGAGTTACTAAGTTGTTGCGATAGTTATTAGAGATTTTTACATTGTACAACATATCAATAGAGTTTAATGACATAAATGACATAACTTCTGCATTCTTTCATAAATAGCATAACTAATATCAACTTTAGCAACAATTAAAAAAGATCTACAAAATCTGAATTTAAATTTATATCTTTTTTATCCATCCAACTTCTCTCTGTATAATTAATATCTATCCCTTAATTTTAGCAAGTTTTCTTAATAATTTTTCTTCCCATTTCACAATAATCTGTATACATTATTTATATTATCATTTATATATTACCATTTATTATATATATATATATATATATATATATATATATATAGTAATCATGCACATTATTAATAAATTTTTGTTGACTACAAAATAATAATAGAATATAAAATATTCTATTATATTTAATATTTTTTGGTAAAATTTTTACTTGATATATACTGATACTATATATTATATTTATCGTATTATTAGAAATATAAAATATATACACATACAATATTTAATATTTAATATAATAACTTTATATTTGCAATATAATTTCAAGTATACAATTTACATACATATAGTATTTTATATATACTGCTATTATAGATTTATCATATATACTATTGATATAAATAAAAATATATAAGCATTACTATCCAAATTTATAACTAATTAAAACAATAAAGCAAGTATTTTATTAATATATATAAAAAAAAGGGAAATAATAATTGTTCAGCATTATTGTTTCACGCCCCTACAAATTATAAGGCATTTATCATTGCCCAATTAATTACAATCTTTCATCCGTTTCTCTTACATGAATTGATTTAGATAAATAAGAAAATTTGTTTAGTTTTAAATTTTGGTTAAATATGTAAATATATTTTGACCATTATTGTTATTTCAAAAATAGTGTTAAATATTCGTAATGTAATTTTTAAGATTGTATAATTACGTAAAACACTCTAGTTATTATAATGTTTTAAAATTTATATTCTGCAAAACAATTAATCTAATCAATTTTACATAATTCCAAACAAATCTGTAATAATGATATGTAATTGTCTTATGTGTGGGCTTATTTGGCAGGCCGAGATCAGCCCAATGAACTTGGGCCGGACAGAAGATAATAATAGTTTAAAACTCATTATTATACTATATACATCAGTTTTTTTAAAATTATTAAAATATTAATTTTATTACAAGTCATACTAGAATCTGAAAAATAGTTATTTTTTTATTATATTTAATTATGATTTTTTTTTAATGCTACTTAATTAAGGAACAAATTCAAAATGAGATCCACTAAATAACTCATTGTAATTAAGGAAGATAATTACAAAAAAAAATAAAAAATCTCTCTCTTAGTTTTATTTCTATATTTATTCGAATTTAATTTTCTAATTGATTTAGTAAGCTTAAATTTAGAGATTTAAAATTATAATTATTCAACTAAATTAATCTTTTTTCTCTGCAATTCATAAATATTTTTCTTCTCTCTTCTAAAATTCATTATAGGTTATAATAAATTACATCAAAATGAATAATTTTAAGTATATAATGTGATTTTTATGTGGTATTATCTAAGACATTTTATGCTAATATCCATTGATTAATTTAATGACTATAACATACATACATTGAAAATAGTTTGTATACCAATTACATACATAAAATATAATTCATTTTCATAATGGCTCAATATATATATTTGTATAATATTGATATTTACATGAAGCATTATACCACCAGATTGTATATTCATTGCATACACAAAATGATTTTTCATATTCTCAACTTTCAATGTATGAAATCGATATACAACTTGATATATATGGCGTGATAATTTAATAATTTTCAAATCTAATTAAATATAAAATTTAATATCAAGTAAAGTGATAATAGAAAGGAGTAAAATAAGGAAATTAAGATATAGGAGATACAGGAGAGAGAAGATATGCTGATTTTAAGATATAGGAGATATTTTTTTGTTGATTGATATCACTCAACCATTTTTTTAGAGATTTTGTTGCACCTGATTATATATTTTTTTCATTTTTCTTTTTTTTTTTCCGGATTTTATTAAGTTGGTAGGTTTTGTTAGAAAACTTATGATAAATATTGAAAACTAGAATATATTGGTATAAGTTGTAATATTATATCTAATATAGTATATATGGAATTGTTTTCCCCAAGAGAAATTTATGTGAGAGAGCATATCATATTCATATATAATTAATTATGAAAATAGCATAATTGTTGTATCCTTTCATAAATAGCATGTCTTATTTCATTTTTAGCATATACATAAATCTTTTAATAATAAATAAAATATTTATTTAAAATCCATTGCACATAATTAGGAATCATAATGGTATACATTCTCTCTCCTACAATTTATTAAAAAAATTAATACTGAGATAAGGCTACACTAAATTAGAACGGACATTTATTAATCTAAAATATCTCTCTTATAATCAATTAGAGAGGACATTTAATTAACAAAATAAATATATTCTTTATTTTAATTAATGAAAAATATAGCACATGTTATAACAAATATAACATTTTAAAAAGAAAAAAATTGATATAATATTAAATTCCATTAAAAAAATTCATAACCCCTCCATTAATTAGAGAATCTATTCAATCAATACACTTTTATTTACATTTGCCCTTTTTTCTCTCTCCCTCATAATGTTTTGATTTTTTTTTCCAACTTTTTTTATTTTGTATTTTTTTTATGTTGACAGCTTTTTAAAAAATATTATAATATATTTTAAGTATATTATAATATGACTATTTTTAATCATGTTAATATTCCTTATATATATATATATATAATAATAATAATAATAATAATAATCTGTCAATTTTAAATTATTATACAATGATAAATATATGCTATTTCAAATGATTATTTGTATAAATATAATATATAAATAAATAAATAAAATATATAAATAAATCAATTAAATATATCATACATAAATATAATATATAAATAAAATATATCATACTTAATATATATATACCATATAAACACTACTAATTATATTGATAATTTGTTAAAATAATATGTATAATATTAAAAATTGAATGTCAAAAAAAAAAATCTATCAAAAAATATGGAACAATTTATTAGTTGGGCGTGATTTTAGGGATAAAAATCGTGTTCCATTTTTATTTTTATGGGTAAGATCTTAAAGATTTTTAATAAGGAGGGATATGTTATTATGATAATAAATATATGGCTATATTTGAAAGAATTAATCTTCTGCTAAAAATTTAGCAATTTCTATTTTAATATGGCTTATTTATGTAATCTTCTCAACATATAAATGGACTTTCGAGAGCTATTTTTGAGTTTTTATTCCTTTAAACAAGAAGGTTTTTCACATAAATATCATGTCTTATTTATTAGAGGAATTTTAAAAATGATTTTAGTTTGGGCTTAATTAAAGATCTAAAGCTATAATATGCTTAATTACGATTCGTAGCTACAAATTAAAAGGACGAGATAGGTGAGCGAGATTGGAGAGGGAGGAGAGAGGCGAGCGAGACGTGGAAGAGAGGGTTGTATCACGAAATACAATTGATGCAATTGAATTGTATCAAGTGTATTAACGAATACAAGTTGTATTAACGAATACAAGTTGTATCAACGAATACAAGTTGTATCAACAAATATAATTTGTATCAACTAATATAATTGCATCAGGTCGTATCAATGAATACAATTATATCAACGAATAAAATTTGTTTCAATGAATACAATGTATCAAATTGTATCGGATTGTATTAACGAATACTATGTTGTATATTCTTTCAGAATACAATTGATACAACATTGTAGATAAATACAATTGGTTGTATCAATATGTATCAATCCAAGAAGAAAAGATTGTATCATATATTTTTTCTGATAAATAGATACAATTGGTTATATTAATATGGATCAATTCAAGAAAAAGAGATACACATATACATATCTGCCAAATATAATTTGACAGAATACAATTGAAAAAAGATACACATATACATATCTGCCAAATATAATTTGATAGAATACAAATTGGATTGCAGATACATAGAAAGGGGAGGAGAGAGGTATCAATGTGTATCAATTCAAGAAGAAGAGATACACATATACATATCTGCCAAATACAATTTGACCGTATACAATTAGTAAGAGATACATATACATATTTGTCAAATATAATAGATCGGAGATACAAAGAGAGAAAGAGAGAGAGAGAGAGAGAGAGAGAGAGAGAGAGAGAGAGAGAGAGGGAGGACAGAGAAAGAGAGAGGGAGGACAGAGAAAGAGAGAGGAGAGATACGAGTGAGAGAGGACAGAGAGAGAAGAGAGGTGAGCGAGAAAAGGAAAAAGGATGGAGAAATTTGCTATAAAATTTTAATTATAGCTGTGAATTGTAATTTTTTTGAACTGTGTATAGTAAATACATAGCATATACATATTTGCTATATTATGTAGTTTTTCATATTTATTTCCACATTTATTTAAAACATAAATTGGTTAAACAAGTACCCAGTTCTGTGTACTATTTGCTACCATGTTAGCCAAAATTTTAATAGGTCTAAAATTAGCGCAGACACTATTCATCTATTACTGAGAAGGTTGCACCAAAATAACAGATTACTCCCTTCGTTTTATTTTATGTGGCACCCTTCGACTTGACACGGTGTTTAAGATAAAAAAAAAGATTTTTAAAATTTGTGATCTAAAATAATCCTTGAACATTTGTGTGGTTGTAAATCATTTCATTAAGGGTAAAAAGGAAAATCAAAGTTACATTTTTTCTAATTATAGAAAAATAATATTTTTTTTGGGACGAACTACAGAGGAAAACGTGCCACATAAAATGAGACGGAGAGGGAGTACAATTTTTAGATTTTCTATTTTTTCATTATATGTTTTTTCAATATGAAGTTTTTTTAATAGATGATGATATATAAAATCAACTATCAATTAATACGGTTAAAGATCTAGCAGACAATTAATTCTTTTCTAGACATATTTTTATGAAAAAATTACATAAAAGTGCATGTGACAATCTTACATTGTAAAATATGGTCAACCTTTTAAGCTCTTATCAAAAATGACCCAATGTCTATAGAAAAAGAAAGTTACTTTACATCCTTAGTCAAATTATTACTCTCTCTCACACACACACAATCAAATCTTCATAGTTGTTCATTATTGCTATAGCTAATGAACATCTAAGAAAATACAGGTCTATAAAATTCATACACCAAGCATATAGCAAGTTTACATTACAATTTCACAGCTATATCATGATTCTTTTTGGATGTTTAGCCATTATTGAAGCTCCAAGCTTCAAAATTTGAAAATTAAATTTTTAAAAATAAGTTTTGTTTCAAGCGGGTATGATTGCAAAAAGATCGGTTATGTATTGAGGAGCATAAATGTGAAATTTTAGATGATTTAGTGTAGTTTTGAGGTGTTTTTGGATGAATTTGATGTTTGAATTCGAGGAAGAAGATGAAGTCCATTTTGTTGTATATATTTGTATACTGTATTGTATATTGTTGTATATACAATACAATCTTTTTATTTCAGTGATTTTCTTCTTCCTTTCCATATTATACACACTTATACAATGTAGATTCTACATATTATTTAAATATTATATATATATATATATATATATATATGTGTGTGTGTGTGTGTGTGTATATAATATTTAAACAATGTATCTACATTATATAAGTGTGTATAAATTAGAGAGGAAGAAACAAATCACCGAAATGAAAAGACTGTATTGTATATATAACTAAATAAAATACAAGATACAAATATATACATTGTTATACAAAAAAAATTACTTTATACTTATGGCCAAATCTAATTTTGGCTATAAAATTTAATGTACTTTTTTTACCATGAAATTGCAATGTATATTTACTAAGTGTATTTTTTTTAAAATTATCCCAGTTATATTATCTATCTGATTTAGTTTTGATATTAAAACATTCTATATTTAATATATAATAATATAAAATTATTCTTTAATTTATCTAGTATTCTATATTTAATATATATTAATATATAAACTATTAACAAATATTTTACATGATGCATTTGGTGATGACATTACAAACGATATCACATATTCAAAAAAATATTTAAGTACTTTAAAAATTAGTCCTCCTAATTTGATGCGCACACAATTTTTTTAATACAAGTCATATGCATAATAGGAGAAAAGTTATACAAATATAACTACATTACTTAACAATAAAATTCTTAAGTAATTTTGATCAAAGTTTATAAATGGTGATGAAAAAATTACACTTCTACCTTCAATAAATTTGTGTGCAACTTCTTTATCGTGGGATGAAAAAAATGTGCAACCTCTTTAATGTGGGGTGAGAATCACTCGACATCTACATGAAAAATTAAAATCAGACAATAAATGTGCTGCAATGTGCTGCAATAGTAAATGTGCTGCAATGTGCTGCAATACAGGGGTATCCATTGACACCCCATGAAACACTTTACAAATTCTTTATAATATAATTGAGTTCGTTATTCTTATAGCCATAACCAACCAAAAGTATGGCATGACAAAGTGACTTTCTATCATGATTAGAAAATCCCCGATTTAAGAAAATAAGCATTCGTCAAATTCGTTAAAAATACATATGGAGTACGATCCCACTGGAAACTTTCATAAAGACGGATCTGTGCTGTAAGGGGGTGACATTGTAAAGTCTCTTTGATCAGTGGCAGAGCCAAACATTTTACGAAGGATGTGCAAAATTTAAAGAAACAACTACACACAATTTTGAATTCACATTCATCTTGCTCAACTTAGTCACTTTATCATAAAAGCCATTAATAATTTATTTTCTATCAAATACAAACTGTTAAATTTTTTTTCCTGTTTGGATTGCTTTTAGTTATAAAAATATACGGTAAATTGTATAAACTGAAATAATAGTTTTATAACGGATGGATTGAGATTTTTGTTAATTTTGTATCACACATTAAAAAAAATATAACATTAATTTATTAATTTTTATTTAAATTTAAAGTTGAAAAGAATGTTATGTATAATTGAAATAATTTAACTTTACAATTATTTTTTTATTCTAAATAAAATAATTTATATCCTTATATATAATTAAATAGTGTCATATAAATTGTGATGGAGAAAATAATATCTACTACTCCACTCCTAAAGAAGAAAGTCAAATACTAGTATAACTTTGAAGAATGAAAAAGGAATAAAAGAAAGTTAGTGGATTAGTGGACCCACAAAGAACTCAATATATGACATGAGTTTTGAAACATAAATGAAGTTAAAAAAAAGCAGCAAGATTAAGTGGTGTTTGGATTGACTTTTATTTTTTAATTTATAAGCTAAAAGTAAAAGTTATGATTTATAGTTTTTGGCTTTTGGCTTTTGACTTTTGGCTTATTTTTTCCTTTCTAGCTTTAAAAAATTGCTTAAAAGTATTTTTTTATTTTATCCAAACACTTCAAATGTGCTTAAAAATTTGGCTTAAAAACACTTAAAATAAATCCAATCCAAACGGGCTCTAAATACCTAAAGCTAACATAACGCTACGTATATATTATTTAAATTAAAACTAATAAGATATTTCTTTTCTATTTGATTTTAGTTCTTCTTTTTATTTTTATTTTTTGATACCCTTCAATATACCCTTTTATCGGTTAACACTTCAACTATTTAAATGTTAATTATTCTAAAATGTGGGTTACCAAATTTTTTCCATTTGAGCATGTGTGTACTTCATTAAATTCTTTAACGACGATAAATCTATTCTGCAAATGGAGTTTACTTTTGGGTAGTAGAATTACTAAAAGACAGTTTGCAACTTCACTCAGTTGATTCGGTTCTCTACTAAAATAATTCTTCTATGAAAAAGTTAATAAATTTAATTTCAAGAACTTATTATTTATTAAAAGAATACAAACTTACATAAGCGGCTACATCCAAACAGGGGCAGAACTAGCTTGGAGCTAGGGGTTCATCAACCTCTTTCGGTGAAAAATTACACTATTTATATATGATTAAAATTATTTTTTATGTATATATAGTAGATGTCGAACCCCCTTCAACTAGTTCGTGTATTTACTTTTTTATATTTTGAATCCCTTAATGAAAATTCTGACTCCGTCCCTGCATTCAAAAACTTTTTTTTTTTGATTAACTTTTTGTAATTTATTGATGACACAAAATGTACAAAAAGGAGAGGGAGGTAAACTCCAATACCTACTAAAAATAGGACAGCCCCCATTCTATATACCACAGCAGGATTTCTATGAAAGCTCACAAAAACAAACAAGGTGTTATAACCTCTACACAACAGTTCCTCAAGGAACGTCAAAAAAGTATAATCTATACCAGTTTTTGTCTATTCTTCTTGGACACTAATCTGAGAGAAGGCATTCCAATCCTATTCAAATTCACTTCTCCTCTTTCTTCTCTTGGGAGTTAATGATGTTGAGTTATCCAAGTTCTATTAGAGCATTGGAGGCCCAAATTGGCAAGGCAATCGGCCACCTTGTTTCCTTTCCTAAAGCAGTGAAGAATACTCCAATTATCCAATTGTTGAAGAAGATTTTGATGCTGGTAATCTTATCCCAGAATATCCATGGAGTATCTTGATATTGAGAATACAATCTACTAAAAGTTTTGAGTCAACCTCCAATTCTAAGTTCCTGATATCATTATCAACACACCACTGTAATTCCGTTTCCAAAGCTAGTGTCTCCACCATGTTGTTAGTGATAATTCCAAAAGCCTCCCCGAATGCAATTTTCATTCTTCTTTGATTGTCTCTAACTATGCCTCCTCCTGCACTTGGGCCTAGATTTCCCTTGGAGCAACCATCGGTGTTGAGCTTTGAAGTGAACACTTAAATGCTCAACAATGGGGAACAATTCTTTTGATTAAAAGCTCAAACTATCTATTACAATGAAAATCTAAGATCGATTAAGGTAATAGAAAGGATAACAGAGAATCGTAACAAAGGATAGAAGGGAGATGAGAAGCTCAGACTGAGAAATGGAGATGAGAGGACACAAACTATTCTCAACAATATTCGCATGCCTTTCTTTGCCCCATACTCGGCTATATATAACTATTCCCTGCATCTCACGTGCTCCACAGGGGCAAATACGTCCACTGGGTTCATAACAAGCTTATAGAAGTTTGGCTTTGGTTTTAACCATGTGACAGGAACATGATTAATCTCATCCATAGCTAATTCATTGATGCTATAAAAGTTCTCCCAGTCCATGAATGGATTGATCCTTTGAAACTGTTTGTGAACAATCATAACAATCTGCGTATTAATGTGATAGGTGATGCTCTTGGTATTTATCTTTATGCCTTCATGTCTGTGCTCGCATCTTGCCTTCCACACTTGCCAAATTATAATACTGGGAAGGACTTGAAGGATGAGCTTTTGGATTGGATTCTTCTCCTTAGATATTCATCAATTAATCAGCAATTTTTTCAAGCAATTATGATTCTGATTGATCCCAAAGAGTCTGTTGTAGTGCTGCATCCAAATACTAAAAAGTAGCTAACTTGCAAATCCAAGTTGAAGTAAAAACTAAAAAGAAATTTTTAACATATTTTGTAACTTCTTCTACTTTAACATGAGGTGTTGGCCTTATTGCACCATCGGGTGGACCTCCACTTGTCATTATATCTCCGATTTCTTCGTTCTCTGACTCATCTAAATCTTTATCTTCATGTCTTTGATTTCTTCATTCCGATCTAATTCAATCTCTGAAACATACTAAAACTTTCAAAGCGTTACTACCCAATGAGTGATGGGCGTCTCCTAGCCGCTGCCTTGCTTGGCTAGCGCTTGACACATTTAACACGTCTCGAGACATTACTACAAATATTGAAATTTGTTCACCATTGGACCGGGCCAGTTTGGTCCTGGTAAATCGATTTGTTATTGATGTGACATAGCCAGATTATATCGGTACCGATAACCCGATGAACCTCTTCAAGTCATATGGGACCCTGTCTAACCCTACCCCCTTTAAGTGGGCCGATCTGATCCAGACTGAAACCAGTTTGATTCTGGGTCAGCCCACCCATTTGACATCTTTAGTTGATATGCTGAACAAAAGGGACAACACCAATCTAAAGCTGAAGCAGATTATTGATAACATCACTCACATGAAGGATACACTTGATATTCAAGTTTCTCCCCCTCTGTCCCTTTCTGTTAATAATACACCATCCAAATTGTCATCTGGGTATTCGAATATAAAAAAGTAGTTCATAGGAATATTAAGTGGGCGTTTCGCCATAGAATTTTTTTAATTTTTTTCAGGAGTTGAATTCCAGAAATGGTGTTTGGCAATAAAAAATTAGAAAATTCTGGAATTCTATTTGAAGTTGAATTACGAAATTTGAAAAACAAGAAAAACTTGTTTTCACTTTTTAAAAAATGAAAACAATTAGTGTTTGACCAAACTTTAAAAAAATATTTTGTGTTTTGATAAGAAGTAATTGTTTTTGGTTAATCAATTTAAAAAATACTTCTGAACACAATTAGTGTTTGACCAAACTTTTAAAAAATATTTTTAAGTGTATTTTCTCCTAAAATGATTTTCAAAAATGTACTTTTTAAAAAAAACTACTTTATTATCTTTTAAAAAAATAGATTCCGCTACTCCTTAAAAAGCATGTATTTCTCTCACAAACTTGATCAGACATCTCACTTTTTAAAAATGAGCAATTTTATCCTCTCAAAAGCTTAGACCAAACAGACTAGTTAAGCATAAATTCAACACCCTCAAGTCTCAATTATCTTTAAGCAAACTTCCAAATTTGAATTCTAAATAGACAACTAGCTTAATGAAATTTGTCTTTTAGAGTTAGTTCCATTATTGTACCACTCATTTCTCAAGAATGAATCTGCAGCAATTTTCAATATAAAACTTGAATTAATTCACATAGAGTCTAAGTAGTATATATATGGAGTAATTAATTAATTCCAGATTTCTAACATAAAAATTAAATCTGAAAGTGAATGTTTGGAAGGTATAAGAAACAATGGACTACCCCTAGTTTCCCTTCCCACATTATTGGCAACAAAACCATTGACTCTTACATACTACTTAAAAAGTATAATTTACACGACGCTTAGGAAAGTTACAAACACTACATTTAATTGATATTTGAATTCAAGTAAATTAATTTCATAAATACTAAAGATGCCTAAGTTTGCTAGTTATAAGACATTTTTTCTTAAGACAGACTTGTTGAGGCTTAAGGCTTGGTATATGAGATAAGAATAGTAATTTTGAAATAAAATTTGAGATTAACTTTATCTTATATTTGGTTTGAGATATTAGTTAATACCAAAAATATTTTATTCCGGTAATTATATTAAAATGATGAAATTACTATCCCTTATAAATGGTAGAATATCCGTTTTATCTCATCCCGCTTATCAAACGACCTAGGAAACAAAGTAGAGATATTGTAACTATACCAATAAAGTAGTTCACATGCCATTCTAGTAAGAGAAATGAAGAGGAGCCGGATCCCTATGTTAACAATATGAAAGAGGTAAATATATTTATGTGTTTATACTTAATTAAATAATTAACTTTAAAAGCAATGATAATTTTTTACCAAAAAATAGGTATAGGTAGTATGCAAAGTGACTTTTCACAAGGAAAACAAGAAAAATAAAATAAAAGGGGTTTCATCACGCTTTTGTCTTTTATCTAATGGAAGAATTATATTTTTTTAGCTGAGGGTTGGGGAAGGAGAAACGGGCCGGAGAAGAGAATTATAAGTTGGGAAATCGAATTTTTACCAATAAGGTAAACATTTGTCAATCAACTGAAGTATACAAATTTTCCACCAATAGAAAAAGAGTGAATGCATTTTTTTGGTGTATGTTTTCCTTTTTTTTTTTGGTTGGGGGTGGGGGGTAAAGGGTACAAATTACACCCTAGTAGTAATGAATCAAATTATTATATATGGATAACCAAAGTTACCAAAATTCACTATATATAGCCTCACTTGAAAGAGAGAGGTAGCTACTCCTAATAACTTGACGAAATAATACTAAGCAATAATTCAAGAATATATTATCCTGTAACAAAATTCATTCAACAAACTTTTTTTCCCTCTAAATTAAATTTGGTAAAAACTAGAGATATTTTCCTACATATCCAGCATTTCTGAATAGTGCCTGCTTTATTTCTTCTGCATTTGTAACTCCTCTTTGCTCCATTTCCTATCATCATCACCAAAACAATTTTGTTCTTATGAGCCAACACTAAGAATTAAGATATGTATACATCAAAATCATCAAATTAAATTATTAGCAAATAGGAGAGAGTTTAGACAAAATATTAAATACTAAAGATTAATCATAACACAAAACTCTTAGTCTGAACAAGTGATAACAAGTTACTCCCCCCGTTTCAAATTGATTAACATGTTTTGACTTGGTACAAAGTTTAAAAATATAAGAAGACTTTTGAATCTTGTGGTCTTAAACTAAAGATATATTAAATGTACTAAAATGTTCTTTAATATTATGATTTTAAACATGTCATACCGAAAGTTGGAATTAAAGAGTCGCTAAAATAGGAAAGAGTCATTCATTTTGAAACATACTATAAAGGAAAGTAGGTCAAACAATTTAAAATGGAGGGAGTAATAGTTAAGATATTTTTCTTGAAAATATTTTCTAGTAACAAACATGTGAAAATTACTTGTTCATGATTTTTTTTTTGGTCTTCATATATATATGATGAATGAATTTTATACCTGAGAGAAAGAAGCTTGCATTGCAAAATCATTGAAACAACTTATAACACATTGTTGAGGCTCTAGGCCTAAGGCATCTAATGTTGTTAATGTTGATAGCAAAAGACTTGATTTCCCTCCATAATTAATCTCCACTCTTGTATCCATATTATTCCTCCTTTCCACATTAAACTGCAATAAAATGACACCAAATATTGTAATTAATTCACAACTACTATATCAATATGAAGTCAGAAAGTCAATGGAGCCAAGATAAGCATAATCTAATTATACGTAAACATAAATTTTAATTTTTGTAGATATATACAAAATTCGAACAGAAAGTAATGAATTCAGTTCAATTGATAGAGCTCGCCTTAAAGAAAGGAGAGTTTGTAACAAATGAAAACTACCTTAGGCGAATTTCTGACAAACATTTCGATGGGCTTTTCGTTCTTGAAAATGCTCATCAAGCTTAGTTGATTTGGCCCTAATTCCATTTCTTGTTGCAAATTGTTGATTTTCTCAAGAAGCTCCTTAGTGTAGTCTATAGTGTCCGATAGGATTGACGTTCTGTCCATCTGCAAAAGGTCAATTAATTATATCAGAACATAACGAATCTTGAGTTTAACTCAATTATAAGATGTACATATTAACTCATAAGGTGAAAACTACTCGGAAAATTAGCTTGCTAATTTTGGGAACAATAGATCTAAGCATAGAAAGACGACCATTGAGACATTTCCTTCTCCTTCTTTCAGCCATTAAATTCTTAGAAGGCTCTCCATTTGCCTTCTTTGTTTTCACCTTTTTTTCGGGGCATAACAATCCAATCTTGAAATTAGTAGGGGCTATAGCAGCTGTTGATTCAGTAGATTGAGTTCTCTCCAATTTACAATTACCAAAATGTCCAACTTCAAACATTGATGAGAAATCTTCTAATTGGGAAGTGAAAGTTGGAGTTGTGTCCAGCCAGTTGTTGGAGGAATTAGTGAGCTCTAGAGGAGACAATTCATCTACTAGTTGTGTGTTATAAAATTCACTAAGTAATGAATAGTTTTGGCAAATTGTTATTGTAGTCTTCAAAAGAAGAGGTAGTTGTAGTTGTAGTAGTACAAGGAATTAGAGGAATGGGAAGAGGATTTTCTCCAAAACAATCATAATTGTTGTTAGAATAGAAATATTGATTCATTTCAATGGGAAAAGAAGTTTCCCATAAGTCACTTAGAAAGTAATTCATCTAATAAAAATCCATTCCCACTATAATCCTCCATGTTTTTTCTTGAAAAAAGGGGTTTTGAGGAGGCTAATAATAATAGTGTATGGAGGAACCTTAGACAAAAGTTGTAGTAATGTAGGACAAGTATTGACAGTGGCGGAGCCATGATTTTTACTAAGGAGATTCAAAATATGAAAAAGCAAACACGTGAAAATAATAAGATGAAAAACATAGCGAGGCGGGGGAGGGAAAGACTAATCTTAACCCGCTAAATTTAATTTGGCTTGTCGTGTCCCATTTAGCGTTTCGTCCTACTTTTACCCTCCTCCATCGAGCCTTCTTAAATTTCTTGTGCTTTTTTTTCTTTTATTCTACAATATTATATTTTGAACTTTTTTCAATCCTATATTAGTACACATTCAATCATATATTACTTTAAAAATTGCCAAAATTCTTTTAAAAAGTGTAAGAATTGAGTTACTAATATTATAATGCATATTCAAAAGGTAAATAAATGACATCGTCAATTTTTTAGTTTATTTAGTTCAATTTACTAGGTCAATTATTTGAAAAAAAAATATAAATAATGTATAAATTAAATAAGTTTAGTTTAGTTTAGTTTTCATCTCCTTAGAATAAAACTGAATAAAATAGAAAATAAATACCATGAAATTAAAAAAAAAATTCAATTTAAATAATTTTTTTAAAAGGATATTCACAACTTTTAAATTTCTTCATTTGATTAGGTTTAATTGGCCTTATTTTTAAAAGAATATTTTTTCTTCCTAAATTTCAAGTTTAATAATAATTCATTGTTTTTTTAAAGAATTTCTTCGATTGAGTAAATGAAAAGAGAGTTAGCAAATTTGAAAAAAAACGTGCCTAAAAAATTTGAATAAAGACAAATTGAGAAGTAAAAATAACATAAAAAAATAACAAATAAGAATAAAGCTCTAGAGCCCAAAAATAGCCAGACTTATTTTCCTCTTTTTCATTGAGTTACTAGCCCAAAAAAAAAGCCCATATCAGCACCTATTATGAGAAAAACTAAAGCAAAAAAAGGAAGAAAATTGAGGAAAAACTAAAGCAAAAAAAGGAGGAAAATTGAGGAAAAACTAAAGCAAAAAGGGAGGAAAAATTGAGGAGAACAAGACTCGAACCCGGGTGACAAAGGCAAAATTGAACCCCCTTGGCCAATAAGCTAAGCTTCTCACTTGTGTTGAGGGGGTTCATTATGATACATATACTCATAAAACCAGAATTTAGTCTTATATATACAATGTAATTTTTCAACGAAAAGGGTTCGACGAACCCCTGACCTCCACGTGGCTCCGCCCCTGAGTATTGGAGCATACTTATAGGAAAACAAAACAAAACAAATGTACTATTATGATGCTTTAATAATTATCACATACAGAATAGACAAATGGAATCTGCTCCTCTTTTACAAGTTGAGTTATTTTATTTTTTTTAAAAAAATATTTGGTATTCCGAACCTACTTGGTCAGATTAATTTTGATTCGATTTAACTAGTCGATATTTGAAACTATTAATCCGATTAATTCATATTTGCACTGAATAAATCCACTGAAGAGGATAAAACAATTATATACCCAAATAGTTTCTATTCCCAATCAAAGTTTTAGAATATTAACTGGATTTTACCACTTATATGTTTAATTGAGAAACCGATTAATTTTTGTTGAATAGTAATTTACCAAGTTTTTGAGAAGCAAAATGAGTTTAACCCTTTGAAAATTGCATTCCCTTTTTTCAGAATCAACAAGTTTCCTACTGATCTTTTTTTGCACAAGTTAAAAATCCAACTTTAATTTATTATCATATCTATCTCAAGGGTACAGATTGGGAACATTACCAAGTACCTGAGGATAGTTGTTGGTATTGGAAGAAAATATGCAGGTTAAAAGCTAAATTCGAGACCGGATATGTGATAAATGTCTGATTGATTCCAGTGAGAAGTGGCTATGAATGGCGAAGAGGAACTGGGGTAATCTGGCAACATTTGAGGGGAGTATGGAATGGTATGAATGTGTCGAAACACTGTTTTATTAGTTGGCTAGCTATGCATAATAGGCTATTTATGAGAGATCGACTTATGAAAATGGGGGTCTGTGAGGATGACAGATGTCTACTGTGTAGAAGCCATCCGGAGACGGTGAATCACCTTTCCTTTGAATGCCCTTTTTCAAACACATGTTTAACGAGCCTCCTTCACTGGATGCAAGTTCATGTCCAGACCAAGGAGAGAGCAGGTATATGGACACGAGTAGGAAGATCTGCCAGAGGTAAGACCAGCAGAGCACTGATTTGGACGATGATAGCAGCAACTATCTACCATATTTGGATGGCTAAAAACGAATCACTATGGAGACCTCAGAAGATTTGTCAACAAATACAACAAGAGTGCAAAAATAGATACATACATAGACAACTGAAGAAACAGGATGGCATAGATAGGAGTTGGATAGAGCAGACACTAGCTAGAATTGATGTATAGGTGATAAAAAAGAAAGGAGCTCTGGGTCGAGTTGTTATTAATTTTTTTTTTCTCTCCGTAGGTAAGTTGGTTTCATTACTTGTATTTTCGGAGGACGTGCTTGCTTATTTTAATAAGATAGTTTGTTTGACCAAAAGAAAAATCAGAGTTACTTCTCCGTTTTCTTTTACTTGTCACATTTAATTTTTTGAAAGTCAAATTATATGGACTTTGACTAACATTTTAAGATATTTTTTTTTTATCATATTAATATGAGAATGAAATACAACTTTTATTTATATATATATATAGAGAGAGAAGATTGAAACACATTTCTATATGACCAAAAAAAGGATCGATGCAGTTGGATTCATTGGTGTCTGTCAGATCCTTTGTAGGCATATATAGACTTACTGTAGAAATCTTTTTCTTTTTCTTTTTTTCCTTTCAATTTTGAATCAGCGCGATAAAGGGCTGAATTTCATTTGAGCCACTCTACCATTTACAATACCCCATTACGTATTTAAGTCGTCTGCAAAGGATTTTATCCGCCGCTCGATGAAAATTGTACTTCAAAGCGGTCACCGCGACTCTTCCGCCATGATGACTTATCCAACAACACGTGCTCTTGGGGGCTAGAGGCCCCTATTGCTGGTCGGCAAGCGGATAGTTGACGCATGCATCGCTTCTAGCCCGGATTCTGACTTAGAGGAGGCGTTCAATCATAATCCAGCACACAGTAACTTCGCACTACTGATTTTTCAACCAAGCGTGATGAGAAATTGTGTGAATCAACGGTTCCTCTCGTACTAGGTTGAATTACTATTGCGACACTGTCACGACTTAATGTAGAAATAATTTCTCACCAAACGGAACAACAACGTGCCTATATAGTTTTACAAGTAAGATTCGAAAAAATAATTGTACGTAAGCCTTTTATCACTATCTTTGTGAATTAGAGAAACACTTACTATTACACTTCGTGTAAACTCATAGTACATATAACACCCTCTCAATCGAAAAAATTACCTTTGGGAAAAAATATTTATAGGCCCTCTTATAATGACTTGTAAACTTTTGGCCTTAGCTCAGAATTTCAAATAAATTGGTGACTTCATTTGTTCTTTCTCACACAAGTTTTGATAGATACACTCTGCCAAGCCGTGTAGGTGTAAGTCTCTTGTATATCTAAAAGTCTATTAGGCAGTAGTTGTATCACACTTGAATTGTGTATTAGACTATGTATAGAACCTGTCTCTTCCCTATCTCAAGTCTGCCAAGGCTCTCTGTAATCGAACGATCCATTCAGAAATACAAAGAGCTCAAGCAATCTTTGGTTATCCTATATTGATTTTCTTTAAGTTTTACGAGTGATATTTCAAATTATATATTTTTGATACATAATAATATTATTTATATATTTAACTAACGAATGTAATTATTTTTTGGATCAACCAAATGCATGGATAACAATTGCCCCCAATCTTTCATATGGGTCGGGGTACGCCGAAACCCTAAGGAGAAGCCAAGATGCATGCAAGATTTTAGGTCGACACAATATATAATAATAACAATAAAATAGTTAATACGAATTATAATTTCTGCTATTCGGGGTGAATTTATAGGGTTAAATCTGGAGCACGTGAATTTATAGGGTTAAATCTGGAGCACTTGAACTTATGCTTTCTCCATAAAATTAGGTATATTATGTATATATTTTATAAAACTGGTATAATATTATCTGTTTACACTCATGCTACAATAAGGTTAAATGGTACACTTTGTTAAATATTTATATAAAATATTAGAGATCAATTCCCACTTAATTCTCCTCTGTATCTCATTACATCCACTGCCAGCTTATAATCTCTGGATTCTACAATTTCATATTCATAAATACACATTAAACTCCTTGCATTTGTACGGAAATATTGTCCAGCTATATATGTTTCCATAGTGACATCTTTCAATTGAAAAATAATAGTAATTAATCACTTTTTTAAATAATATTTTCTTTGCTAAGATTCGTGAGAAAAGTATGTCAAGGGTGCGTGGTGTAATTAAAAAAAAAAAAAAAGGTCAAAAATCCCCTCAAAGAGTTTAAGCTTAGGGTTGTCAAAAAAAAAAGTTTAAGCTTATGAGGAAAGGACATATTTATCCTTTTATTTTAGAAGACTATTTATATTTCCCTTCTTTTTTTTCGAAAAGGAAAAATGGGGAAGGAAATTATAAGATAGAAAATTGAAACTTCACCAACCAACTGAATTACTAACCTTATGCTATATATTTACCTTTTGTTTGAAGTAATGCGAATAAATTTGTTCTCGCGGTGTAATTCTTTTGACCATCAAATCTCATACGGAGGCAAGAAGTACATTAGGTGATCTTTTTCTATTTGTGTCAAGTCTTGGCGAATAGAGCTACTCGATATTTGTGCAGGTGAGAATAGCTATAGTAGCCTGTGAAATTAATTGATGTACGTGTAAGTTGGTTCGAACACGATAGCTATAAAAAAAAATTGTGTTTCTGAAACTCAACTTTGCAGTCAAAACACTGGACATATTGTGGGAGGAAAATGTTAGGGTTTCCACTTTCCAATAGCATAAAAATCTTGTGAATGAAGCCAAAATTAAAGAATCTGATTCTGTTAGATTATAAGATGGCATAATTGTGCGAATTTGCATGATTAATTATTTCAACATTATACTAAACCCTTGATCAACCACCATTTATAATTTGCACCACCTCCATTATTTTTGGACACAATATCTAAGAATTATACAACGTCTGAAATTTCTTTTTGTCTTTAGTGAAGTCCTTTAATTTGATGAGAAAAGAAGTGTTATAATTTCAAAATAATTATCAGATATTGAATACTACTAACTTGTAGCGAGACTATGGAACAGCCAACAACCTTATTTTCAACACTTTTGCATCTTTAATTAACTTCTTGAAAGATCATAGGTGGTTGGCCATTGGATTTTCTTAATATACATGTCAAAATAGAAATTGTTTCATATAGGAGACCAAAAGCCAATATTTAAGACAAGCTATAGCCTATATGCTTTGTATAATCAGGCTACACCTAAACAATCATCATTTTTTTCTATATTTGCATGCCATTTTTTCAAGGACCACTAGACACTTAGTATTTCACTATTATTGAGGTTATAAAACTAATCAAACCCTAGTTGCTAGAAACGAAATCAACAAAGGATCTGTACCGTACCAATATGTGTAGTTAATTAATTACTCTATTTTCCAATTTAGCTAGCATATCAGACTTGTTACGAAGAGTTGTCGCTGTTATAGATCAAACAACATAGTGTAACCCAAAATGAAAGACTAGTGGGAGATCTCATTTAGCCTGTAAATTTATTCGCATTTTTCTTTCTATTCGATAAGGGACAATTGACACATAACAATTGTCCCTCACGATCCTATGCATGGATCGACGGGCTGTGATACGTATACCAATGTTATAGACCAAATATATAGGAGAGTCAATCCAAAAGACTAGTCTAATACATGTAGGAGAGCCCGTTTAATCTATAAATTCATTAACATTCCTCTTTTTTATCCAATGAGGAACAACTAACACATAACAAATGTACATATAGTATAACATATATATATATATATGTTATACTATATGAACATATAGAATTTCAATGAGAAATTTGTGTTATAAACATGATTTTTTCACTCATTTCCCATCGAACTAGCTCACTGAAAAACGCATGGCGTGGACAACAGATTCTCATTGAAACACTAGGAAGCTTCATAATTTTTTGTGTTGAGACACTACTATTTTTTTCTTTCTCACCGATCCAATCAAAAGATCCATGGAAATTAAACAATTTTTAATGGAAAATTTCAATGAGTAAATAGCTAGTGATCTTCTAGTAGTGCACACAAGTGTGCATGGATATCCTTTTTACAATGAAAGTTGAAACTTGTTTAAATATTTAAAGAGGTTGATTTCATCCGTGACTTGATACGCACCATATCGGATTGTATTATCTTCTTTGAGTTATCTAAGAATTATATTCTTATAAAACAACTTGGAATTATATTTGAGATATAGTTCTTATAAACAACTTGAAATATAGTTGTGTAATACTACCCAAGAAATTCGTCCTCCACATTATGCACGTTTAGCGCATACTCAAGATAATTGGACGATCAATATATACAAGTTGGAATACAAGGCAATTTTATACCCTCATTAGATACTAAATAATGCAAAAAAAAAAAAAAAAAAATGCAAATCAGTCAATCGCATATATGAGCTTGTCTATAGTATTGATCAACATGGCATTAGGAATGTTAATTCCGAGGTTTAAGAGGTTCATTAATTTAAGGTTCAAAAATTTATACACGCTTTTAGGGGTGTACATGGAACGGGTTGGTTCCGATTTTTTAAATACCAAACAAATCATTAGTATCGAGTTTTTAAATTTATAAACCAAATCAAACCAATAAAAGTCGGGTTTTCCAACCTCGGTTTTTTTTGAGTTTTTTCGGTTTCCTCGGGTTTTTCGAGTTCTTTCGGGTTTTTTTCGATAAAGTCTTCATACAAACATATAATTAACTTGTTCTTCAAATATTTTTTAGTTCGAGCAAAATACAACTATCTACGGTATTTCTTTAAAAAATAACACAAAATATATTCACTTTATTTGAAATTTATGAAGTGAGTGATGACAATGAAATATTCAACCAAAAAAATAATGAAATCGCATAGAATAAATATTGCATATTAATAAGTCATAATAAAAATAATCATAATTTAAAAGTATTAAGTCATGCTAAAATAAGTCTAATAAGTGTTAACTACATGACTAAATATTAAACAGAAAAATAAATTAGTTTATGTAGTTATGTAAAATTAAAGAATAAATATATAACATGATTGTCATTCTTAGTGTTGGATTGAATAATCTTTTGTTAATATTCGTATTAATTTGGCTTTATTTGAGTTACATATCTATGGGTTGTAAAAAGACTTATTGGATCATTTAAAATTCTCAAGTTTAAACTTGAAATAATATGCTGAAAGATAAAGCTATGAAAAAGTTGAAGAAATATTTATAAATTACATCACAATAAATATTTTTATGTATACAATATTTTTAAAAATAATATACATGTAATATCGGGTTGGTTCGGTTCGGTTTGACTTTATTTAGTTAAAACCAAACCAAACCAATTATAGTCGGGTTTTTTTTCAATACCAAGCTAAGTCAAACCAAACTACTAGTCAGTTTTTTTTGTGGTTTGGTTCGATTTGCGGTTTGATTCGGTTTGCGGTTCCATTTTGTACACCCCTACACGCTTTATATGTTTTGTTACCATGTTAAGAGTCCTACGTAGGAAGAGGCCGGGTGGGCAATATTTGGTCTCCTTATATGCACCTGGACAATCTCACTCTATGAACTAGCTTTTGAGATTGAGTTAAGTTTAAGATTCATTTCTTTACATGGTATCAGAGCTAGACCCATCCCACACTACTAGAAACATAGGTTTTTCTCACCACGAATCAATGAGAAATTTATGATATAAAACATGATTTTTCCACTCATTTTCCACTTAACCAGCACATTGGGAAAATGCATGGCGAGAGACAGATTCCCACTGAAATACTGGGAAGCTTCCTAATTTTTTCGTATGAAAATATTATTATTATTATTTTTTCTTTTCTTATTGATTCAATCAAAATATTTGTAAAAATTAATAGCCACTGAACATTTTTCAGTGAGAAGATAGTGTTTTTCTATTAGTGCCAATTCATTGTTCACCATATTAGGCCCTATATTATATTGTTCACACTTCAATGAACGAAATCTAGACAAACAGGGGAGTGTTAAGAGTTCCGCATCAAAAAAATATGAGCAATTGGTCTCTTTATATGCACCACACATTACTGTCATTAGTCATTACGCTAGAAAAAATTACGCAGCTAATCAATATAAATTAATCATTGAGATTATAATTGTCGTTTTCCCCATTAGCGCCACAATAGAGTGTACTAATTAAGTAATTAATAACTTTAAAGCTAGCATACAAATCTCAAAATATATTTGTTTAAAGTAAAACCGTGGACGACTACCCTTGTTTTATTCCTTCTCATCATACCATTGGCTCATTAATGCTTTAGGCTTTATACCATCTGTTTCTTAGGCTGCTTGTTTAATTTGTTCATGTTAATGCTATATTTATATATGAGATTAATTAACTAATTAGAAACTAACATAGATTCACATGCTTCTTAAAAATAATGATACACATACACAAAATGCATTTAAATTGATATTTAAACTCAAAGTATTTTTAATCTCAAAAGCGAAATGTAGAATTTTAATTTGCTAGTAACATTTTTTGAGTATGCAAAGCAAAAATAGTCGCAGAAGCAATGCTGAAAATCAATGAAGAAGAGAATAGTAATAGCGACAAAATAATAAGATAACTGAATTAAAAGAAATAATAGGTAATATTAAAATTGAAGAATAAGATAGTAGGAGAGTAATAATAATTATGACAATATTGAGAAAGGAAACTAGACAATACTCGACCTACTAATCTTCTATCCTAAAATTAGACCTCTATATCTTTCTATCTTGGATCATGTCCTCGATAAATCTCAGGTGATCAGTCATGTCATGTCTAATCTCCTCTCCCCAAGACTTTTTCGGCCTACATCTACCTCTTCTTGCATCCACTATAGTCAACCTCTCCCACCTTTTCACTAGGATATCTGCACTTCTTCTCTTCACATGCCGAATCATCTCAGTCTCGCCTCTCTCATCTTGTCCACCATGGAGGCCCTCCCACCTTGTCCCGAATAGCTTCATTTTTTACTCTATCTCTTCTAGTATGCTCACACATCCATCTTAACATCCCCATTTTGCTACTGTCATCTTCTGGACATATGAGTTCTTGACCGGCCAACACACTCCCCATACAACACAGCTGGTCTGACCATCACTTTATAAAATTTACCTTTAAGGCATGTTGGCACATTCTTATCACACAATTAGACACCGGATGCGAGCTTTCATTTCATTCACCTCTCTCTATTACAATGTGTAATATATCATCTTCAATCTCCCCATATCCTTGAATCATTGACCCCAAAAATTTAAACTTCCTCTTCTTTTTTTTAGGGGTGGGGGGATGACTTGCATTTTAATCCTTACTCCCACATCTGTCACGTGAGTTACGTCACTGAACTTGCACCTCAAGTATTAGAAATTTTTTGGATTGGTATTAGCAAATTATACATCAAATTTGAAATCATTCGGAGTTGATTTAGATTAATTTTGAAACAAATGTGTTGGTTAAATAATTTTTATACAATAAGTTATAGCGATCCCTCAACATTTCATAGCCAAATTCTGGCGACTCATCTAGGTCTGTGATCAAAATTATGGAGATCTATTAGGATTTGTCATTAATAAGGCAAGTTTTATCTGTCAATTTGAAATTCATCAACATTTGTGGCCGAATATTAGTGATTTGTCAGGATTTAGCCAGAAAGACTAACGATTTGATGAAATGATCATACAATTAAATTATAACACCATTCAAAAATGTTAATATATAGAGTTTTCTTTTTTCCATAGAGCGTATCCTATTAAGTGCATTTTTACAACCACCACATTTCCAAGAAAGGGACTAATCATGAACGACTTCCGGTAGTTGCATATCATTTTATTTATTTTTAATCAAAATGCCAACATTTTTAGAAGTAAAGGAATCAGTTTGGATTATATAATACCTTGAGGAAAATGTTGCATCATGGACAATTATTATGTAGCTTGAAGAGAAGTAGAACTAGGGTTTTGTAATCTTTCTAGCTAGGCTTCAATAATCATGGTGGTTATGGTTTGACTACTAAAGTGTCTAGTGGTCCTTTAATATATGAATTTTGAACTATGCCAACTTGAAAATTTGATGATAACTTAATTGTAGAAAGCATAAATATTGTCTTGAATAATGGTTTTTGGTCTCCAAAGAAATAATTTCAATTTGTATATATGTACTTTGAGAAAGTGTAGAAAATTAGGTTGTTGGTTGTTCCATAGTCTCCCTACAATGAGATCTAACCTTATTTTCTTCAAAGATAACACAACATGAATTGCATTTTTGATTCTTAAAATACAATAACAAAATACAAGTTAGCATTCAAGATTCGATAGGGTTTTCAAAAGGATTTCACTAGAGACAAAACGCCATATATTTTTTTTTGGTTTACTATGTTGAGGCCGAAACTCACTGACCCGATTAATTCAAAATCGTGTTACATATGACTAATTAAAGAAGAGGCGCTCCTTGCAAAGTATTTCTCCAATATCAGGCTCGAACTTGAAACCTCTAGAGTCTAGTCAATGGTTGAGGGATCCCATTAATCCGTCCACGTCCCGCTGATAAAAAAAGGGCTTTTAACACATTTGATGACTCAATCGAAAATAATTAGGATCGCTAGACAAATATGCAAAAAGATATACGCTAATTATGTATAAAATATGTATGTTATATGCATATTATACATTAATGTGCAAAAAATTATTTATTTATCGACTATTATGGTGGGTGATTATTTGTGTCAATTTTCCTTGGAAAAGGCAATATCACATTATTGTACAATTCTTATATTAGATGCCTAAAAATAATGAAGGAGGTGCAAACACTTACACCAAAAAAATATTGAGCGGCAATTAGTTAGCAGCAATAGCTTAAGTGCCGTTAAATTATATTTTTAATTTAGAGGCAATTATTATTAGTGATAATTATATTTTAGCACTCTTTATAAATGTCCCTAAAGCCTATAGCGACATTGGATTCAATAACAATTAACTAATCCTGGTAAAAGTTTTAGCACTCTTTGTTAAAGTGCATATTTATTGACGCTAAAAGCCTTTCTTGTTGTAGTGAAATATTGGTATAAAATTTCTCCAGTTAAGTTGGAGACAACAAGGGTTTAGTATAATGCTGAAACAATCATGCAATTTGCACCATCATACAATCTTCTAACCTAACAGAATCAGATTTTTGGCTATGATCACAAGATCTTTTATATGTTAATTGAAAATTTTCTACCATTTTCCTCCCATAATATGTCCATTATTTTGACTAAAGTTGTACTTCACTGATATGAGCATCTTCAAGCAATCACACATTACAGTAATTTAAAACCAAGTTGTAGTGGTAGGTACATTTTGAAATGAATAGTAACTCAAATACTGTTCTATATTTATGAGTTGATCAAAGTTTGAAATTTGACCTAAGAAATTATTTGCTAGGATGATGTGACGATTTAACTCGTAAGCAGATTTTATTCTTCCATAAATTTTAAAATTATGAGAAAATTAAGAAAGAAAAAGTTAGACTAGTGTTAAACGGACTTTGGGTCTGACTCAACCCTAAGGGGTTGTTTGGTGTGAGGTATAAGGTATAATAGTCCCGGGATAAAATGCAGGATTATTTTATCCTGCGTTTGGTTAGAGGTATTAGTTAGCCTCCTGATTATTTATTCCACCATTTTTACCATAGTGATAGGATAAGTTATCCCATATACATCAACTGACCACTTTTTGATCTTGTCTTTCGAAAATAGTCACTATCATGGAGTTTCAAATTCACATGTGAAATTCCATGATAATGTTATGAAATTTCAATAGTGAAATTTGAAACTCCATGATAGTGGCTAAATTTTAATTACGATGCTAAAAATGGCTATTCTTCACTACTGGAAACATAGGTTTTTTTCACCTGTGAATCAATGGATTTTGTTCTGTAAAACATGACTTTTCCACCCCATTTCCATCGAATTAGCTCACTGAAAAAACACATGGTGGGAAATAGATTCTCATTGAAATACTGATAATAGCCACCGAATATTTTTTGTCTTTTCTCATTCATACAATCAAAATATCTGTGAACATAGTCATCATCACTGAACATTTTTCGATGAAAAATTTCAATGACAAAATAGTAATTTTTTAGTAGTACGTAAATTTTACGTGAAAGCAAAAGGGAGATTGGACTTGCTATTTTGGCCATAGAAGTAAATGTCCAAGTCGTGTACACTATCAAATTAAAGTCCAACTTTGGCGAACACATTTTCACGATAGTGTTTTTGTATGTATTATGTTGTTCTAGAAAAAAAAAAGAAAAAAAATAAAATAATGTTGTTCTAGGTTTCACAATACGTATTTTCTTTGTCTAGCTATGAGTTTACTCTAGCTAAGTTTCAAATTCGCTTATACGATATCAAATCCTTAAACACCACTTTAGGGCATTTAATACTCTCAACAAATGTTACTAACAAAATATGACATTTCACTTTTGAAGATAAAAAATACTTGAATTTAAACATTAATAAGTGTACTTTTGTATACTTTTTTGAGTAACATGTTAATCCATGTCTAAGTTTCTTAGTTACTATCATGTGTAGCATTATCATTATGATCATCAAATAAACAAGTTGTATAAGCATTGCATTAATGAGCCAATGGTTTTCTTGCACATAATATGAGTAGTCCATGGTTTTCTTCCAAACAAACACTTTGAGATTTGTATGCATGCTACCTTTAGGCTTTAATATTAATAATACTCTCCCTAGTGGGGTATAAACGACAATAACCCCTATGATTTATAGTATTGAGTAATGATAGGTTCAATGGAAGAAACTCTATAAGACAAATTAATTTGCTTACAGATAATAAATACAGAGTTTTGCTTTTAAACTTGTCATTCTCAATTGTATTTTTATCACTATCCAATCTACAACACTCAACATGTCACAATCCTACTTAGCTTGTAGCATTCTTGCATTAATATATAGGCCATGTATAAATTCAAATTTGTTACGACACAAGGTTATATATGACATGTATTGTCCACTTTGGGCCTGTAGGAAAAGGTAATGAGTTTGTATTTCAAGTTATTCCACATCGAGCTTTAAAAGCATGTGTATTATGTGAACTTGGTCTATGCTTTATGTGAATTCATTAAAAAGGTACAAACTATATATAGATGTTGAACTCAGTAAATCAAATGAGTTATGTGAATTCACAATGCTCAAATCCTTAATCCGTCTCTGACACCAACAAATATTGAAGGATCTATTACAGATCATTTCTTGATTTCAATCGTTTTTAATTTCCTTGGGGACTAGGGTTTGATGAGAGCTTTATATGCCCCAATAATGGTGATTATGATTGAATAAATATTAAAGTGTCTAGTGTGTTTTTTCCCTATTATAAAGTGTCTAGTGGTTCTTATTGGAATTAGAAATTGAAAATACAAAAATATATAGATTATTGCTTAATTAGATATAACCTAATTATACAAAGAATAATTATCATAAAAATTAGCTATTGGTCTCTACAACAAACAAACAATAACTTAGCCAGTGTAATCTCATCAGTGGGTCGAAGTATGGCGAGAGTAAAATATATATAGACCTTACCCCTATCTTTATCTAAATAAAGTGGTTGTTTCTGATAGACACATATTAGTCTCTAAGAGACAATTTCTATTTGCATATGTATTTTGAGAAAATCCAATGGCCAACCACCTGTGATCTTTTAAGAAATTAAATATGCAAAAGTGTTGAAAATAAGGTTGTTGGCTGTTCCATAGTCTCACTACAACGATATCTAAGCATAATTTCATCAAAAAACAACACTAGTACTTGAATTGCATTTGATTCTCAAAACACAATAATAAAGAATACAAGTTAGTATAAGTATTCAAGATCTCATGATTTTTTCATGAAAGACTTCACTACAGACAAAAAGAAACTTCCTGATGGCGTTATACAATATTCTTAGCGTAACTTGTAAAGTTGTTGTCATGTGATCAGGAAGTCATGAATTTGATCAAGCTGTGAAAACCTCTTGCAGAAATGCAGGATAAGGTTGAGTACAATAGACCCTTGTGTCCAACTCTTCCGATACCCGAACTTTACGCATAGCGGGAGTTTAATGTACCGAGTTGCCTTATATATATATATATATATGTTGAATGTCCAAAAATAATGGAGACAACAAGGGTTTAGTATAATGCTGAAATAATCATGCAATCTTCTAACAGATTCGTTTGGCTTCACTCACATGATTTTAAAGCTATTGGAAACCCTAGCATTTTCCTCCCAGAATATATTTGTCCAGTATTTTGACTGCAAAGTTGTAATTTCACTGATGAGAAAATCTTCAACAAATCACATAATACTAATATAAAGTCAAATTGCATTCATGGGTACTTTGTATATGTTAAGGGAAAAGGTTTTATCAATTTCTATATTGTGTACTTGCTAATATAATTTTAAAAGTAAAATCATAACCAAGAAAGTAAATTTTAGAGTTTAACTTGCTTAAAACATTTTTAAATGGAGAAGGGACATAAATGTACTCTGAAATGTTCGTGGGTCCTTTATTTAAGTATTGATTCTTGATAACACCATGTTGTAGGGATGATGCGCAAAATTAGCCTATGAAAATATGATTCACTTAATTTGTTTTAAGTTTGGGCGAATTAATATTAAACTTATTTATCAACTCAGTCTATTTTGACTGGCCCAATTCACCTCATTTATTAAAGAATTGACTGTTTAGGCTAAATATGTGGTCGAATTGACCTATGAGAAATTTTATCAAAATATTTTTTGATTTTTTGCTTGATATATTATATATAACCATTACAAAAGGAAAAATTATTTGAAGAAGAGATTACTTAATTCTTCAAGGAGGTCATTATGGAAACATATATAGCTGGATCATATTTTCCTACAAACAATTAGGAGTATAATGTGAGTTTATGAATATGAAATTGTAGAATCCAGATACTATAAGCTGGCAGTTGATACTTGTTATGATGAGCTAGATATATATAGCAGAAAGTATATTACGTATTAATTTTTTTTATCATATTTGTGTCGACCTAAAATCTTACATGGATATGGGCTTCACCTTAGGGTTTTGGCGTACCCCATATGAAAGATTGGGGCAAACTACCTATTTGGCCGATTGGTCAAAAATAATCACATTCGCTAATTAAATATATATTATTAATAAGTATAAAAATGTATAATTATTTATATATAACACATTAATATACAAAAAAAAAATGTATTGGCTATTATTTTGGTGGACGACTACTTATGTCAATTTTTCGGAAAGAAGATTCTTGGTATATGCCTTAGGCTTAGGAGATTCTTCCTACTTCTCACAATCCCTGTGCCAAGTGAAAAACAAAGCAACGATGAGTTTAATATGATACAACAAAAAAGAGTTTGTGTTACTTCATTGTACGAGAAAAAAGAAATTACCTTCTAAACCTTTATATATGAATTTTACTTGAGAAAATAGTTGAAATTTTATGAGTGAAAATAACTATTTCACTTGAAATTATAATATTCAAACAAGTTTATTAATGTTTTATCAGTATTCTAAAGATTAAAGTTTAGTCTAGTTAATTACTAGCGGCCAAACTTCAATTTGCAACTATATATGACTTCAAAATTTGCAAGTGAAAGTCAGGGACAAACACAAAATTCAAATTAAAATTATCAATAGATACAAATTAACAAAATGTTTAACTTAAATACATTGATGGTAAAAATATTCTTTTATTATCGATCGGTCTTTTAACTTTTGTAGCATGTTACTAACATTTTCCAAGATATTGATCCCGATTATTGTGAACAATTACTTCTAATTATCTCTTAGATAGATAAGATTAGAAATGAAGCTATCTGGGACAAGGTGAGAGTAACTTTGATAGAGGATAAAATGCAAGAGGCCAGACTGAGATAGTTCTGGCATGTGAAGAGGTGTACGAATACCCCGTACAGAGGTGTGAGAGGTTGACCTGCATGGATGGTTTCAGGAGAGATAGAGGTAGACCAAAAAATTATTAGAGAGAGGTAATTAAACATGACATGGCCCAGCTGCAGCATGCCGAGAAGATTAAAAATTATGGAGGACATGAATTAGGATAGAGTGTTAGTGAGTAGTAGTAGTACTCTTATAGTTTCTTTTATTTGATTTATTGTTTTGTTGTAATATTATTTTGTTACTATTTGTTGTTTCTTCTATTTTCATTATTTCTTTTTTCTGAACTGCTTTGGACTATTTCTATTATTATTATTTTTTCTTGAGTCAAGGGTACTTTATCGAAAACAGCTTCTCTACCTTGAAGTAGAGGTACGATTTGCGTACACTTTATCCTCCTCAAACCCCACTTTGTGAGACTACACTGAATATATTGTTAACTTAATAACTTATAGTGACATAATTGTGTAAATATTCTTGTAACTATATAAGTATATAAAAGTTGAGTTCTAGATCTTGACAAAAACTAGTGATCTTGGCTTTTAGAATGGCTTATATGAGAAGAGAACAAATAAATGAGGTCCACCAACTTATTTGAAATTCTGAGCTAAGGCCAAAAGTTTTAAGGCATAATTATTATATTCCATTTGTCTATTCTGTAGGTGATAATTATTAAAGCATCATAATAGTACATTTGTTTTGTTTTCCTATAAATATGCTCCAATACTTGTCCTATATTACATCTTTTGTCTAAGGTTCCTCCATAGATCTCTTATTAGCCTCCTCAAAAAACCCTTTTTTCAAGAAAAAACATGGAGGATTATTATAGTGAGAATGGATCATTCTTATTAGATGAATTACTTTCTTTAACAAGTGACTTATGGGAAACTTCTTTTCCCATTGAAATGAATCAATATTTCAGTAATAGTTATGAATGTTTGGATGCGATCATACCAGAATTAACGTCCAATAATTATGAATGTTTTGTGGAAAATCCTCTTCCCATTCCTCTAATTCCTTCTACTACTACTACTACTACTACTACAACTACCTCTTCTTCTTTTGAAGACTACCATAACAATTTGCCAATTGACCAAACCCAAAACTATTCATTACTTAGTGAATTTTATAACACACATCTAGTAGATGAATTGTCTCCTCTAGAGCTCACTAATTCATCCAACAACTGGCTGGACACTACTACTACCCTTTTCACTTCCCAATTAGAAGATTTCTCATCAATCTTTGAAGTTGGACATTTTGGTAATTGTAAATTGGAGAGAACTCAATCAACTGAATCAACAGCTGCTATAGCCCCTACTAATTTCAACATTGGGTTAATGTTGTGCCCTCAAAAAAAGGCCAAAACAAAGAAGGCAAATGGAGAGCCTTCTAAGAATTTAATGGCTGAAAGAAGGAGAAGGAAACGTCTCAATGGTCGTCTTTCTATGCTTAGATCTATTGTTCCCAAAATTAGCAAGGTAATTTTCCGAGTAGTTTTCACCTTATGAGTTATATGTACATCTTATAATTGAGTTAAACTCAAGATTCGTTATGTTCTGATATAATTAATTGACCTTTTGCAGATGGACAGAACGTCAATCCTAGCGGACACTATAGACTACACTAAGGAGCTTCTTGAGAAAATCAACAATTTGCAACAAGAAATGGAATTAGGGCCAAATCAACTAAGCTTGATGAGCATTTTCAAGAACGAAAAGCCCATCGAAATGTTTGTCAGAAATTCACCTAAGGTGAGTTTTCATTTGTTACAAACTCTCCTTTTTTTAGGGCGAGCTCTGTCTATTCAACTGAATTCGTTACTTTCTGTTTGAATTTTGTATATATCTACAAAAAATAAAATTTATGTTTACGTATAATTAGATTTTGCTTCTTTTGGATCCATTGACTTCTTGACTTCATTTTGATAGTTCAAAGTTATAATTTGGTGTGATATGCTTTATAATTGCAGTTTAATGTGGAAAGGAGGAACAATATGGATACAAGAGTGGAGATTAATTGTGGAGGGAAATCAAGTCTTTTGCTATCAACATTGACAACAATAGATGCCTTGGGCCTAGAGCCTCAACAATGTGTTATAAGTTGTTTTAATGATTTTGCAATGCAAGCTTCTTTCTCTCAGGTATAAAATTCAATCATCATCATATATGAAGACCAAAAAAAAATCATGAACAAGTAATTTTTCACATGTTTGTTACTAGAAAATATTTTCCAAGAAAAATATCTTAGGAGTAACTATTAGTAACTTGATATTACTTGTTCAGACTAAAGATTTTGATATTGTGATTAATTAGTATTAAGATATTTCATCAAAAGTCTCTCCTTTTTTTGCGAATAATTAAATTTGGTGATTTGATGTATACATATATATCTTAATTGTTAATGTTGGCTCTTAATGATAGGAAAGGGAGGAAAGAGGAGTTACAAATGCAGAAGAAATAAAGAAGGCACTATTCAGAAATGCTGGATATGTAGGAAAATGTCTCTAGTTTTTACCAAATTTAATTTTAGAGGGAAAAAAAGTTTATTGAAAGAATTTTGTTACAGGATAATATTATTCTTGAATTTGCTTATTATTATAATTTTGTCAAGTTATTAGAAGTAGCTAGCTCTCCCTTTCAATTAAGAGGCTATAGTGAATTTTTGCTTCCACTCTCATGAAGAAAAGTGAAATAAAAAGAAGAAAAGAAGTGTAAGGATTTTTGTTTATTGGTTTTCCTTTATTGTTCTCTTATCCAGTTTAATTTACATTAAATCCCGTTCTACCTTACTTTGAACTAAAATTTGAAAATCAGGACACATAACTATAAAAAAAGTAGCTGTCAAAACAAGTTCCCTAGGGTCGCACCTAAGATCTGAAGGAATCGCTTGAGAACTAACTGCATACCTGAAGTTAGCTTGTATACGCATAGTGTTATCTTATCTTTGAATACTTCGCATTTTAATTTCTTCATGATGACATTATTAATTGTTATAATTATTTTTTAAAATAAGGTGCAATTTGCAATTTACTAATAAAAGAAAAGCTAGACAAATGAACGGATAATAGTACTTTCCTAGCTAGGGGCAAGTGCACATATAGTCGATCTTGGGCGATCCTCATGCATAATCTAAATTTATTATTTTTTTATAAATTTTATCACTTCGAGAATATTTTTTCAACAAATGCAATGGAAATTATAAAATTTCACGTCTGAAGTTTTGCTTGATGTTCCGTATATTAATTAGTATACAAGCAAATTTTTGATATATGCGTCTGAAGTTTGAATTACTTAGGCTAAACTTTCAAAATATAAATCTGAAATTTAACTTGTCAAGATCAAATTTAATATCTGAAAGTTGAATTATTGTCTGAAGTTTCACACATATATGCTTGAAATTTAGAGTAATTTTTCTAAAATTTAAGCTATCAATTTTTATTCTTACCAATCTTTTCCAAAGTTTTCCAACAACATTCGAGACTCATTTCTTCAAGCATGCAACAAGATTTGCTAATGTTTTCTAAACTTTATCAATAACTCATGTGAATTACACTCATTTTTCATACTCTTCGATATTACATTAAATCAATAAACATATGATATGTATCTTTCATATACACTTTTATCTAATTATGATTAATTAACATATATATTATAATTTAATATACTACTCAAGCATACGAGACTAATATGATTTGACGTAAATCGTAGGTGTAGAGTTTAAGTTTTTTTATATGAATACATATTTTTTTGCACTATCAAATTATTCAAAGAATATTTATCTTTGTTACATTTTATGTTTTCTTAAAATATAAAATTCGAAATTTTAAAAACAAAATATGTGATTTATTATCACAACTAAAATGACATGGTGACGTAAAAATTATTTACACGATATGCATATTAAGTTAAGCTCGTTAAAATATAGCACATAGTTTTGATTGGAAAAACACCTACCACCAAAACAACAGGAGCTTGTTCTGAGATGTGTCCCAACTTGATATATTTTTGTTCACATAATAATATATCAGTATCATATATAGTAGTGGGATCAGTCATCACTAAAAATATTTTAATTTTTAAACCATTAGCATGTCTTATATAATAATGATAATAATAAGGCTTAAGTCATCGGCAATTTTTTAAAGTTGTCCAAAAAATTCACTTAGACACCTCAATCCAACCTTATACCTATTGAACACTTTTACTAGTTAAAATTTATACTTATTTGACATTTTCTGATAACCATCTAAAAATATGAAGTGTGTGCAACACACTCGCTGGTGATGTAGCATAGTGACGAATCAGAAGAGGACACCTAACATTTAATCCAAAATAATAATTAAAAAATAAATTAGAAGGTAAAAAAAACAAAAAACATTTTAAACACCAAAAAGAAAAATCAAAATCTATTTTCTAAAATCAACCCCACCTACCCTAACCTCCCCCCCTTCTTCCTCCTTGGCCAGCAATGTCCGGCCATCTTCAAACCCTGCACCTCTTTTTTTTTTTTTTGATTTAATTATGTTTTAAATAAGATTTGATTTATTTTTGTTTGTTTTATAAATCTGATTATTTTGTGGTATATTTTCGTATTTCTTTGAGATGAGAAAAGGAGGGAGAAAGAGAAGTGGTGGTGTTCTTCATTATTTTCAATGAGTGAGATAGTAACGATGGCGATATCGATTTAAAGAAAAAAAAAGGGAAAATAGTGTTAATATTTTTTCAAATCTAAAATAGATGAAGAAAATGATTATTGAAATGGTGGAGGCATCGGCGATGGCGGCAACAACGGTGTATGTTGGTGGAGGAAGTGGCGGCACATAGAGAATGGAGAAGAAGATTTTTTTTAAATACAAAAAGCCATAAAAATGCCCTTACGCGCCTGATTATAGGTATATTACCCAGATTATGCCATGTTAGCGCAAATGTCTAATCGAAATTAGTTTTGAATAGTTAAGGTGTTCAATAGGTACAAGGCTGGGTTAAGGTGTCTAAGTGAATTTTTCGAACAACTTTAAGGGGCCGTAGATGACTTAAGCCTAATAATAATAATAATAATAATAATAATAATAATATATATATATATATATATATATATATATATATATATCGTATCGTATTATTTATATCAAATCAATAAATACATAACGCGTGTTCAAATATACATACCTATCACTTAATCGTTGTTAACTAATGTATATTTTCACTTCGTTAAATACTTGATATGGGTAAATGGTAATTAAGTACTTACTCGTATGGATCGATTATAAAACTTGCTTACAATGTCAATATATATACCTTAAATCATATTTATATTTTACTATAGAAATCACTTGAAATTTGAGGCTAATTAATTTGTCTCATGCCATTACTTGTACAAATTAAGAGGGACAGAAAATATATCAGAAGGTTAATTTTTCCTATCAAGATTGATATGACTATTGAAGTATATATTCCCCCGTTTCAAATTATTCATTGTGTTGCTTTCTTACACTCATTTTAGAAAAAATATTAATTAGGAAAGGGTTTGACTATTTTACCCTTATTCATGTCTTAACTTTTAAGATATAATCTCTTAATTTAATATTTATTGTTTCTATGTGTCATTCTCCATAATTAAGGTGTTTGTAGTCTTTAAGAACAAGTATAACTAAAGGTAAAATGGGAAAAGAAGAATGAATTTCATCTTGAACTTCTAAAATAACAAATTATTTAGAAAATATATTTAGAAATCATGACAGATAATTTGAGATGAAGAGAATAATTATCACTATCATAGTTTCTTAATAGAAAGGCAAACTTCGGAGACAAGATGAAGAAAAATCACTTGCAATACTCATCATATGTTAAATATTTTCAATTTTACATTTTTTATTCAAGTCGAAATTGAAGTAATAAATAAAATTGACCAAAAAAACATTAATAAAGTTGAAAATAATATTTCAAATATGCATATATGTCCAAACGACTTACCTTTGGTTTCCCTCTCCGTCTTGACATGATAAATAATGATGCCAGCCTGCGGAGCGTAGTCCTCCCTATGGCCTTGAAGAAACTATTTCTCGAGTCTGATCTTATAATCTCCAATCTCATTTTTTAACTTCTAATCAGACCTGGTTGAACTTGAAAGTTTGTTTGGGCGGAGCGTACTAAACCCACTACCTACCGCACCACCGGGTGGCTCTTAAGGCCTAGGAAGCCCAACTTCTAATGGACCATAAAGAATTGGACTGATTAAGTTCCAGTATGTTACTTTTTGGAGACATTCATATGTAGAATGATTCAATTATTATACTGTTGTATATCTTATGTGAATTGTATGAAGAAAAGCAAATGTGAACTCCTCAAGGTGTTATTTAATTTCTTTTAGGTTCTAATTATTTTGCAGTTAGTTCATAAATTTAATTCCATAATATTACAATATTGTTAAATTAATTCTTATATGAGGTCGGAAAATGAGAAAAGAAATAAATTAGGGAGTAATTTGGAAGTGGATTAGAGGAATAATTGATGTGCCCTGAAAGGACAATTACCTAATTAATCAAAAGTTTTAAAGTTATTTATAGATTAAAAAGTGCACTAAGAAGAGGGCATCTCACTAATAATTGACATTTTTATGTTTATCTCACTCGGGGTCGGAGCCAATCTATAGCTTACGGGGTCGACCGAACACAGTAACTTTGATCTAAATTTTATATTTATCTTAAGAAATTTATTGAATATGTTTAAATTATTGATTTAGAATTCAATAGACTTAAAGAACTAAAATGTCAAACTCATAAACTTCAAATTCTGGCTTCAGACTCTTAATTCGTACTTTCTTTGTTTATTTATTTTGAAGCTAAGATTAGGAGACAACCTATATTGCTTATGTATCCACTACAAAAATGGTTTGCTGATTCAACCTTTTCTCTTTTTAGGTATTTTGATGATGTTGTTGAGATAAGGTTTAAACAAATTTCACGAAAGTGCATATTCATTTGGAATAATATGGATTCTTAAATACAATGAACTACCTTAAATTTGGTGCATGTAATCGAGAGAGCTTCAAAAACGAGTTTCGATTTATGGTTTTGCATAATCTAGATACATGAAAGAAAAAATATTGACAAGACAAAGAAAAAGCAGACAAGACATAAGAATGACTATGTAAAATATTCCTTCCATTTTAATTTATTTGATCTATTTTGATTTGACACGAAGTTTAAAAAAAAACCTTTGAATCTTGTGGTCATAAATTAAAAGTATGTCAAAAATGTACCAAAATGCTTTTTAGTCTTGTGGTCTTAATGTGGAAAGTTAAAATTAAAAAATTGCTAAAAGGAAAAAAAAACATAAAAATAGGTCAAACAAAGTAAAACGAAGGGAGTTAATAAGAATGGAGGTCACAATAAATTGACAGAATAAAATGAATTTATTCTCACAATTAAGTAAGAGAAGTTATATTTAAATATATGTCATATATTTATTAATTTGATATAAATATTTTGTACGAATAAATTGTCGAATGTTTTCACCTGAATTACAATTATTATTTAGTGGTTGAGTGGATAATAATTAATTGGACTTTTTAAGAGCCAATAAAGATTCTACTTGTGATGATTAATGTTTCTATATTCCTTCCAATAAACGTCTCCAAAGTTGGTGCGCCAACATATCATCTCAAACGAAAGATAATGGTACGGTTTCATGTACTTTTCAACTCGCAGCTACTATTTTTCGAGTGCACACTAGGTAAATTTACTTCTGTATAGTAACTCGCAAATCGTACAATTTCTCTTATTGTTGTAGAGAATGTAATTCGTGTATTATATGAGGTGATTTATTTTGTGTGATAGTAGAATATAATTGCCAATTGATAGTAAACTTGATCAACAATAAAATAAGGGTACCTTCAATTGCGGAAACAGATTTCTTACTAAAAGGGTTCATCATTTACTATATATAGGTATGTTAAAAAAATTGAACGTATCATTTTTTCAACGAAGGAAGTACGATGAACCCCCTTCCGACCCTTTAGTTCCACCCCTTTGACACCTTGGCAGATCAAACATGTCGTTTTGATCAGATTGGTAAACTTTTAAACAGTGATAATTTTATTTTTGTAGATACTCAGAGAGAAGGCAGTATGGTTATTGTAACTAGCCAATTTTGAGGGGAAGAATGAAAGATCATGCGCTATATTTTGAGGAAGCTAAAGCTTTTTACCAGAGACAGTAAAATTAACATTAAAAATTGATTAAGATAACATCCTGAATTTACAAAAACCAACAAAGATTTATTTTGGTACTAATAATGCTAACAATAGATAGTGTGTTGTTTCTTGTGAAGTTATTATGTTAACTTTGTGTAACATGTTTTTGTGAAGCTCTTTGCATACAAGATGATATGGAGGAAGATGTGACAAACTAAGCTTTGGATTGATAGTAAAAAAGAAAGTTACAAGCATTCAAAGAACAAAAGAAAAATAGAAAAGGGAGATTTCGCTATTACAAAATAGCTAATGAAAATAAAACAACATAACTCTTAGCATAAGTCTTAATAGACTGTTCTCCTCTTCTATATATAGGTATCTCTCAGAGTCCCACGTGTAATTTAACATATTCCCACATGGGTTCCTCCTTCTTAGTTATATGCATAACAGAAGTTGTTAGTCATTGTGTTCGAACCAGAAAATATTTCGAATCCACATAGTTAACTTTATGTTCTTAAGAAATTAATCCCTTTACATGTACCCAAGATATTTTGATTATTTTCTCCCATGGTAGTAGGGGCGTCTCAACCATTAGGCCAGTTAGGCGATCGCCTAGGGCCCCATAATTATAGGGGCCCCATATTTTTATATATAATAATTATATATGATATATACTAATTTTTTTTTTACTAAATCTTCTAAGAAAAAAAGGCTATATTTTTCAAAAAAAAAAATGAAAAAAGAAAAACTAATAGAGTTTTACATGGAATCTTTCTTAGCATAAAAAGTGAAACAACTCATTTATTGTGGTGATTTGTTCCATTTGAGGCATGAAAGAATGGAAAAATCAGTTGAACAAAAAGTAAAAACTACTACCTTTTTGGGATCATATATCAAAAATATAGATACTACATTTATTTTTTACTTTATATTTACTCTTTTACCTTTTCCTCAACCCTCATTATTTCTCACATAAAAAAGACGTTCTGATAGTGTCTCTTTGTTTCTCTTTGATATTTTATTTTTATTATATATATATCGTAAAAAATAAATAAATTAAGGCCCCTCGTTAAAGTTTGGCCTAAGTCCTCCGATATGGTTGAGACGCCCCTGCATGGTAGAGTGGAATTACGTACCTTCTCGGAATAGCGGCACTTCAGATTCCAACACACTTCAGATGACAAAACGAGGCAAATCAAATGAGTATTCTTTATCATTTTTCACCATGTTTTGGAGTCTAAAATTTGTATCCTTCGACCTCCTTGGTATATTAGTTCTTACTTACATATACAGGTAGTAAAAATTCACTATATACCAGTGTTTACATCAAATTAATAGATGTATGTAGTCAACAAACAACATACATAAAAAGACCAAACCTTCTCTCTCCTCTATCAACGGCTCCTTAACGGACAAATTGGGCGATTAAATTCACGCTCCACCTTATGGGGCCGCCGGAAGGCCTACTTCCGGCGCGTACGGCGATGCAAACTCCTAATCTGGGAGGGAACATCCACAACGATGAAGTAATTTCTGAAAAACAAACTTATGCTAACATAATCACTACCCCACTTCAGGCAGCTAGCTCATCCAAATCAGAGAGAGAGAAAGTTATAGCTAGACACTCCACTCACAATGGGATGCCAACAATTATTTTCAAAGCCTCGGATTACTACGGAGTTATGGCAGAAGATTGTCGATACACCCTTGTTGGTAGATTCTTGAAAGCAAGGCCTCAAATTGACAAAATTAGATCCCAATTTAAGGAGAAAGTCATGCTCAAGGGTTCCTCCAAAATTGGGGTTTATGATAATTACAACATTTTCATCGATCTTACCAATGAGGAGGATTTCAAGACTATTTGGTTCACGCGTGTAATGGAGATAGACGGCATGCCAATGTGGTTGCAAAAATGGTCTCCAGACTTCAAGCCGGGGGAGGATCTTCCCGTGGCTCCGGCATGGGTCTTGCTACCAAGTTTGACTTTTCACTTACACAATTAGCATTATATAAAGTAAATTCTCAGTTCGGTAGGAACACCTCTTACTCTACATGTTGCGACTAATGGTCGAACCCGGCCAAGTATGGCGAAAATTAGAGTAGAAGTTGATTTACTCAAATCTTTATCTCAAAGTGTGTGGGTTGGGTTGGAGCATGAGGAATCGCCATTCACTGGTTATGTCCAAAAACTTGAGTATGAAGGTGTGCCAAAATATTGCAAGCACTGCAAGAAGATAGGGCACTATATTTCAAATTGTAGAATTATGGAAAGAAACAGTAATGATAAAGAAGGAGTTGCTAACAACAGGAACATATTTGTTGACAATGAAACTTCAACGGAGGAGAAACAAGCAGAAAACTCAGTTATTGACACCAAAGACGACAATGACAAGGAAAACGAGAAAGAGGAAGAGGCAGAATATCAAGATGGGAATCACGAAAACACCTCTCAATACAGGGACAGGAAAAAACAATAAAGGAAAAGAAGCAGTGCACGAGGAAAAGAAAAACAACAAACAAAATCAGGGAAACAAAGTCAAAGAAAACAACCAAATTCTCTTCAAAGCTCAGCAAACAGAAGAGATACAGCAGGGCTACAAAACAGGTCAAAGAAAAGGCAGAAAGAACAAAAACAAAGCTTCCGCCAAAAAACTGTCCCAAAAGAGAAACTCTGTGTTATTCAAGGCTTTGGCACATCCTAACATTGTCAAAAGGTATAAGAGAACTAAAGTCAACAGCGCCAAGGAAATCGATAAAGATGAAGGAAAAGACGGAGGAAGAGACTCGAAGGGAACAACAGGGAAAAAATAATATAGAGGATTCAAGCCAGCACAGTCAAACTAATCAAACTCATGTGAGCAATACTCAATCGGAGACCAGTCTTAACAGAGAAGAGAAATGAAAAAGAACAATGATCAAGAAAAAGTGCACGAACTGAAAGAAGGAGAAATATAATCTCCTAGTCTTCCATCTGCTATTAAAAATTCCAAAACCATAGACCTCTTTGTCGAGATCAACTGTCCTGAAGGGAAAGTAAATCAACCAGGTAGGAAGTTTAACTCTATGGAATCCAGAACAATATATACTACAGGCAACACTATTAAACAAAAGCAGAAGGAAAAAAGTACTATTGAGACACGGGGCAGAAAGAAACAAAGAGAGTTTGGAAGACTCCAAACTCTCTCAGAAGACACTGGGGAATACAGGACTCTCAGAGGAGGAACACAACAAGTCTTCAAAGCAAAAGAGACAGCTACTACTCAAAAACTAGAGGAAGGAGTATAGACAGGAAAAAAAGAAAGCAAAACAACAAAAGATCTTGTCCTCTAAAAAAGGAAAAAAGTCACAGACAAAGTGCTCCACCCCCTATTATCTATGATTAGTGCAATCTTTTGGAACATAAGAGGGGTGAGGTCCAGAAAATCACACTATAGATTGAAGCAACTTATCAACATCAACAAAGTGGCTTTTGTAGCTATCTATGAGCCATTTATTGATATAAGCAAAATTGAAGGATACAAAAAGTACTTTGGATTTCAACGCTGCCAAGCAAACACTAATGGACAAATTTGGTATTTCTGGAAAAATGTTGACAGCTCTGAAATTGTTACAAACACTGATCAACAAATCACTATAAGGTTGAGAGATTCCATCAATGATAATGGAGTATTTGTGACTGCAGTTTATGCTAAGTGCACTCCAGAAGAAAGAGAGGTACTATGGGACAATATAGTAGACTCAAGTAACTATGTGAATGGTCCATGGTGCGTAAGAGGAGACTTCAATGTAATCATGGATCCAGAAGAGAAACTAGGTGGCTTACCGTACAGAATGAGAAAGAGTATGGATTTCATCAATTGTATGGATATATGTGGTTTGAGTGATATAGGTTTTACAGGTCCTAAATATACTTGGTGTAACTATTGGAGACCTAGTAAAAGAATATGGATGAGATTAGATAGAGTCTTGATCAATGATGAATGGGCTATCAAATTCCAGAACAATAGTGTAAGACATCTATCAAGGTCAGGCTCGGATCACAGACCGCTTCTTCTCAAATGTCAAAATGATCAAAACAACTGCCCTAGATACTTCAAATTTCTCAACTTTTGGGTGGAACAACCAGATATCTTTAGCATTGTTCAAGAGTCATGGAATGAAGAAGTTCATGGAAATCCAATGTGGACACTACAGACTAAGTTAAAAAGGCTTAGTAAAGCTCTAAGTCAGTGGTCCAGAAATAATATTGGAGATATTCACAATCAAGTTCAGGACTGGGAGTTAAAGATGAAAATTCTGAAAGAAATAGACATCATGAATAAAAATGGTCAGAGTAGGGAAGACCTGAATCGAGGATATGCAGAGTATATCAGATGGAAAAAAATTCAAGATGACATGCTCAGACAGAAGACTCAGTTATAGTGGTTTAAAGACGGTGATAAAAACACCAAATATTTCCATAGTGTGCTGAGAAACAAAAAAAGGAGGCTACAAATTCAAAGAATTAAAAATATAAGAGGCAGGTGAGTACAAGGTGACAACAACATTGCCAAAGTAGCTATCAAGTACTACAAAAAGCAGTTCAACTTGCCACATAATAAAATTGATGACAACATCATTGATTGCATCCCACAACTCATAACCATGGAGGACAACCAGATGCTGACCAGAACACCTAGTGAAGAAGAAATCAAGAATGTCGTATTCAACATGAGTATAGACAGCTCTGCAGGCCCTGATGGATTCAACGGTAAATTTTTTCAATCTTGTTGGTCTATTATTAGTCATGATATTAATGCTTATGTCTTAGATTTTTTTAGGGGGAAAAAGATCACCAAGTTTTTCTCACATATTTGTCTTGCCTTGATTCCTAAAGTGGACTCTTCGACTACTTTTGCTGATTTAAGACCTATTAGCTTAAGTAATTACTCTAATAAAATCATTTCTAAGATTTTGGCTAATAGACTAAACTCTTTGTTGCCTATAATAATTTCAGAAAATCAAAGTGGTTTTGTCTCTGATAGATTAATTACTGATAATGTGATGCTTACTCAAGAGATCATCCATGGGATTTCAAAAGATAATATTGGTGGTAATGTTGTGATCAAATTAGATATGGCAAAAGCCTATGATAGGTTGTCTTGGTCCTTTGTCAACAAAGTTCTTTCTAAGTTTGGTTTCAACGATGATTGAATTGACCTAATATGGAGAAGCATCTCTAATGTTTGGTACTCTGTAATTATTAATGGAACTAGGCATGGTTTCTTCACTTCTTAACATGGTCTTAAGCAGGGTGATCCTATATCCCCTTTCTTTTTTATTATTGATGCCGAAGTGCTCTCTAGATCTTTAAGCAAGCTGCTAAATAACTCTCAGTTTATCCCTTTCTCAATGCATAAAAATGGCCCTCAGATAACCCACCTTGCTTAACTGATGACATTGTGATCTTTAGTAGTGGGAATTCTAAATATGTTAAGTTAATTATGAAACTGATTGCTAAATATGATAACATGTCTGGTCAGATTGTTAATAAAGACAAAAGATTTTTCCTAACTGGCCCTAAAACTTGTGCTTATAGAATCAATAGGCTGAGAAGGTGTACTGGTTTTATGGATAAATGTTTTCCTTTCACATACCTTGGTTGCCCTATTTTTACTGGAAAAAAAGAATTTGCTATTTTGATGGTATGGTGGCAAAGATCATTAAAAGACTAAATGCTTGGCAAGGCAAGTTTCTTTCTTGTGGTGGTAGACAAGTATTGATCAAAAGTGTCATCCAATCTCTTCCTATCTACATACTTTCTGCTATAAATCCACCAAAGGCCACCTTGGAGCTTATTGAAAAACACATTGTTAATTTTTTCTGGGGAACTACCAATGGCAAGAATAAATATCACTGGAGTAAATGGAAGAAACTGTGTTACCCAAAAGAAGAAGCTGGGATTGGAATCAGGGGAATGGAAGACATATCCAACACTCTTGCAATCAAAAGGTGGTGGCTATTCAGATCTACCAACTCTTTGTGGGTAGACTTTCTCAAAGCAAAGTATTGCCCCAGAATGCATCCAGTAGGTAAGAAATGGGTTCCAGGTAACTCTCAGGTATGGAAACAACTACTGCTGGCAAGGGATAGATGTGAAAGCTCCATCATGTGGAAACTCAACTCAGGGGAGTGCAGCTTTTGGTGGGACAACTGGACAGAAAAAGGCTCCTTAGCACAACTTTGTCCAGAATTCAGCAGGAACAACTCCAAAGCTAAAGTCAAAGAGTTTTTAACTCACAACGGGTGGAACTCTCAAAAACTTTATAATACTCTTCCTAGTCAAATTGCTTTGTATATTCTTTCTGTGCAGGTTGGGGACATATCCAAAGAGGATTATGCAATATGGAGCAACACTGAGGATGGCAACTATACTAATGAATCTGCGTGGCAGCTAGTTAGAAATCACAGACAGACTAACAATATCATCACCAATATATGGCATAAGGCAATACCATTTAAACAATCTTTCTTTTGTTGGAGATTGTTTTTTGGTAAACTTCCTTTCAATGAAGCAAGAGCTAGATTTGGCAATAATGGGAATGATGATTGTATTTGCTGCACAATCTCACAGAAGGAGACTATACAACATGTGTTTGTGGAAGGAAAGGTAGCTGACAATATTTGAAAAGCAATGGGTGCGCCTCTAGGCATTAATCACCACCGTATTCAATTGAGAGGCATTCTTGACGAGTGGTGGAGCAGGAAATCAAATAACAAAGTGCTCAATCTCATTCTACAGGCTATCCCAGTGATGATATGTTGGGAAATATGGAAATCTTTGTCTGCCTACAAGTATGGAGATAAGAACAATTTTAACATGTACAAGATGGTCACAAACTGCACATGGAACATGAAAGCAGTCATACGTGAGGCCTTTCCTAGCATTGACATTGCTGAAAATTGGCCAAACATATGTAGAAATATTGAAAACCTGAGACTTGTTATGAGATGCACAGTTGTGACTTGGAAAAGACCTGATGCTGGCAAGATAAAAATCAATTTGGATGGCAGTTTTCACAAAGAAGATGGGAAAGCAGGAATAGGTGGTACAGTGAGAAATGATCAAGGCGACCTTATCTTGGCTTACTCAATCCCAATCGGATGCAGCAGTAATAGTCAAGCGGAGGCATTAGCAATCAACTTTGGAGTGGAATGGAGTGTGCACAACGATTTCAACAATCTCCATCTTGAGATAGACTCTTTAATGGTAAAACATTTGTTGGACAACAAGGAAACAAACAATCTGAAGCTCAAGCATATAGTGAGCAACATATCCAATCTGCTCAAGACACAAGACATGAAATATCTCACTGCTTCAGGGAGGCTAATCAATTGGCAGATTACTTGGCCAAATAAGCCTCGGCAAGTGGAAATAAGACCTTATACCACTCTCAAAATGAGCTATCAAGAGAGGCAAAAAGACTATTTCAACTTGACAAATGACAAGTTTCAACAGTGAGAAAGAAATATGAAAAATGTAATTTCTTTGTTAGTTAATTTTCCTAATATTCGGAACGGAACATGTATAGGCTACTTCCTTTCCTAAATTGCTAGACAATCTCGTTTGTAGACTAGAGGCAAGGTTCCATGTCCCCCTCTAGTCATTGTAAGTCTTTTGCTTATATATATTACATGGTAGGGATCAAGCCAAACCTCCCACACCATAGACTCACAACCTATGGTGATGGCTTATTATAAATAAAAAAAATAAAAATAGATGTATGTTATACATGTGTACGAATATACACTAACATCATTAATGTACCACTAAATTACTTAACTATCGTAAGTTATATTAGTGTATACGCCCAATGGGGTCCTTACCTAACCCCTGCCACGGTAAACTTTTGATTAGTTTTTTTAAAAAATAATTAAGGTAGTGGTTCATCATATCATCTCAAACGATTTATAGATAATGGTACGGTTTCATGTACTTTTCATTACCTCCAGTCCTTTCCCACTACTCCATATGGTAGTGGAAACAACTCTATTTTAAAATTTTATCTTTCTTCAAATGGATTCCTTTAATAATCCCCACAAATTCTGCAAAATTAGATTTGTGTATATATCCTTATAGAATATTTAGTTGCTAAGCTATAGCTAGCTGTATGTTGAATAATTCAGAATCATCGTCGTCGTCATCGTCGTCGCGGCCTACGATAGCTTTTCCTCTAGGTTTAGCCCTTCTTGTCCTTGTCCTTGTTTGTATAAGTGGATTATTTTCTTGTTGCTACCATTGGAATAAGCTTCGATCCCTTCTTTGTTACTATTCAACTTCTGCTGATCATGATGATGATGATCATCATCATTCAATTGTTTCAACTGATTCTAAATCTATGCAGGTATTGTCAATATACATATATATACTTTCTCTTCATTTTTGTTTCTTTTTTTTAATATGGGGTGTTGGGCTTGAAAATAAAGTCTCATATTAATAGTTGAAAAGTAAATAAAGGTACTTATTAATTATGAGGGGTCGCTCGTAAGGGCATGGTTGAGTGGTTGGGAGGTGGGTTTCCCATGTGGGAGACCTGGGAACAGATCCACCCTCCATCTGTCGTTCAGTCATGAGCTCGTTGCATGGGACTTGCCTAGTGCCGTTTACATCTCCTATGTAGTTTGCGAGCTATTGCACAGTGAGCAGGTTACCACAAAGTGTTCACCCGAAGGGTAGAGGTTGTGCCATTGTGGATTTCCCTGGGGTTCCAAAAAAAAATTATAAGGGGTTATTTTCACTTTTGGCCTTATTTTGTGCTGCTCTTTAATTTATACCCCGTGTAATATATAACTTTTCACGGAGCATTAGTTTCTATTTTTGTATCATAATATCTCACAATTTATATCAGAGGAAAACTTTAGTTTCTAAAGAACTTATGTCCCACTAGACATAAGTTTGTTTCTTTAGGCAAAAATTAAAGAGCAGTTCATTTGAAAGGCAAAAATTAAAGACTAGCTTATTTAAAAGACAAAACATGCAATTATGTGTATTATAAGGTGTATGAGTATTCTTAACGATCTTAAGCATTTTTCGGAAAAATTATGGAGGCTTGGCCCAAAGTGGATAGTATCTAGACCATTTTATTAAAGTATCTCTGGGCTGAATTAAGAGCATCTCTAGGCTAGCTTAGACCAGCAATTATTGGAGTCAATAATTCGACAAGACGAATAGGAAAATGATGAACATGAGGCCCGACTTTCTGCCTTTGTCCATATCTACAACCGGTTTATTATATTAATTACTATCTATACTCGTAGCTTGAATTGGAGATACATACACAAATATATATGCTTTGGTGACCATAAATACTCGGATAACATATATGGGTGTCATACAAGAAATCTCCATATTAACCCATTAATCTTGGTGATTCAATTCAAGTGAAATTTTATCTAAAGGGGAGATTGTTGGGTGTGAGAATAAAGTTTCACATTGATAACTGAAAAGACATATAAGATGTAAGGATACTCTTAATACTTAATAATATGAAGCCTTTCAGTTGACTCAATATGATTAATATCACATTATATTAAGAATATATCTGGGCCAACTTGTTCTGAATTTTGTCAAATTTTCTCATGCATGGATGGGGTTTGTTTTAGGTGAAGGAGCAGAAAAATGGTAGTGAGAGCTTGACAATTATATTGATGCCCGGAGATGATGTCCCAAAGTTTGTGGCTTTGCCTACTCCCCGTCCCTCTACTCTCCAACTCGACACGCTTGTATAGCTCGATGTTTATATTAAATCAATTAAATATAAAATATATTTTGTACGTGTATATAAGTTTTTAAAAGTTAATCACGGTTTAGTGATATGTATTCTCATAAAACATATATATTCCCTCCACCCCATTTCGTATGTCTTTAATTTATTTGATTGTGCACGAAATAGCTTCACGGTACGTGTAAATTTCATATTACAGATGATTAAGAAATAGCTTCACTTGTAATAGGTGATTACTGATTAGTGTGCAGTCGACCAAATTAAGTAAAAATCCATGGTAGTATAATATAGACATATAATATATAAACATGTTTTTTTTACTTTGGTCTCAGTTGATCAGATGTGTACAAGTAGACATTTAAACTTGTATAAAATTGAACAAGTAGACACACGCATTTTACGTGGCATAATACACATAGAACGCCATGTAGGACACAAATTATACACATAGGACACCACGTAGAACGCGTGCGTCTACTTATTCAACTTTATACAGTCTACTTGTGCACACCCAAAGTTGAAGGGCATAAATGTCAGTTGAGGTCAAGTTAAATGACACATTTATGTATTATGCTATATAATAATATATTATATACTAGCATTATTGAATTTTGATTCAATTATTTGTTTCTCTTTTGACCTATTAAAGGCAAGAATCACATGCTATTAATATAATGAAGAAAATGAAACATCAAAAGATATACTCTTGTGGGCCTATGAGGTATGGGACACAATGCGTTGGCAATATTCTGAAATATCTGCACTTTTGAAGTTAGAAAAATATTTTCTTTTTAAAAAAAAATTACAATCAGATTAGCATTATTTATCAACTAATACAAAATTAAGTTGATCATACACGTATTAAACTATGTGACAGATTGTATATAAAATAAAAATGCTCTTAAAATATTTTTATTTCTTGCATTAGCAATTGCTGCATAGTTGTTCACCATATAATTATCTTTTCATTATTATTACCTGAATAAACAGTTTCTACATATTAATTAGTACATCAACCAAATGACCTTTAAGTGAAATGCAAATGTGCAATCAAGGATAATAGATCCCTCAAACCCAGTGTTTTAAGATGCGGGGGCGTGAGGCGAGACGCTTTACGTATCACGGGGCGAGACGTAAGCCCCGTGGATCTTTAATTTTTGATTTATGATATACTAAAAATAGTATAGTAAACACAAAAATATAAAAGATACATTAAAATTTTTAATTTTTTAAACATGATTTAAAAAAATCGTGCAAAACAAAACTTCTAACAACATTTTACAAGTAGAATAATGCAATGATATAAAAGTTATTGTGTGATGCAATTCAACTCTAAAATCTTAACTTTCAAACAATAAAAGAATCACAATTTCTTAAAATATATGACTATCATATTGTGCAATTTACCTCCCTAAAAGTAATAATCAATTAACTATACTATTATAATTAAAATATCACTTCTTTATGAATAAAAATAAAATAGTTTCAAATAGCAAAACAATAAAATATGATAATTTTGTTATATAGGACAAAAACATAAAAATCAATGATAAGTAAAGATGTAAAAATTCGGATATATACTTTAAACAGAATCCTAACACCGTTCTCAAATAGTAAATAAGCAATAATATGACTTATTATTTGATTTGCCCTCAATTTTATTACTTTTATAGATGAAAAAAACTACTAGGTATCATTCACTTAGTAAAAAATTATGAGGATCAATAGTATTAACTAAGGAATTTGACACAATTTGTGTAAGAACTATTAGGCGAGCCCCGAGCATTGGGCGTTGGGCATGTGTAAGGCGTATAATCGGATGCTTGGGGCGTAAGTCTCATGAAACTAAGTCCCACACTTGAGTCCCGGAGTATTTTGCCAGTGCCCCATCTCGGGGCGAGTCCCAGAACTGCCTTTTAAAACATTGCTCAAACCCCATAAAAAAGTGCATAATATATAAGGTGTTCTAATTAATATTGAAAATTAACATTCTTTTTTTTAAAACATTTGTAGGATACACTATGATAAATGTATTTCCTTTACTGCCCTTCATATGTGAGAACAAGATGGTGGGACTAGACAGCATTTTATGTAGGGTCATTTTTGTCATGCTTGTGATTTTGGCTATTTATTAAACAGACATTAATGAATGTGAATAGAAGAAACTAATGAGTGGAGTGGTTGATTATGTTGGATTTGAAAGCAAGGACTATTTTTCTTTGTCGGCCATTATAAGATACATTGTAGTTTTTCCGTATATTATACTATATTTTAATTTTTCAAAAATATATTTATCGGCTATTATTTTGATAGACGACTATATGATATAAAGATCTCATATATTCTTTAACTTTAATATTTTACGTGACATGTTTAAGACAATAAAATTTAATGGATATTTTGATACATCGCATGCATTTTTAGTGTGACTACTCATTAAAGATAACATGAGTATTTTAAAGTTAAAATTATATCTAATTGTAAAAAAATATCATTCTTTTAATAATTTACTAAAAAAAAGGTGTGTTACATAAGTTGGGACAGAAAATCAATTAACTTGAGCAAGATTTTTCTCTCTCAATTTTCTGATACAATCAACTTCTCTATAACATACAACATCGTTATTCCAATACATATTGATTATATAGCAAAATGCCATTATAAAGAACATACAATATAATATAATATGAAATTAAGATCTATTTAACAAGCAAATAAAAAGGAAAATATTACATTACATAAATTATATTGATATAAACATGAGAAAAATTAAAGGGAAGTTGCACATTTAATTTAGCTAAGGGCAATTTTTTATTTTACAATTAACTAATATACATATATTATACACTAATTATACATTCATCAACTATTTTTTGATGCGTAGCTTTCCCAAAAATAAAATGGTGATTAGCAATGTATTAGACAACATTCATACTTAATTGTGTTAGGCTAATAAATTCAACTCGATAGTAATATCGCCCTTTACGTAGCTTTGAACTTAATAAACTATAATTTTTCGAGCATTATGTTCAAAGAGTACCCTTATATTCTCTCATTTTAACACTTTTTTCTCATCCATTTGAAGTTTAATTCAATTTGTTTATCGTGGGCATGATAATTAATATACAAAAAAAATATAATTGTGTTTAACTTTATCTGTAAATTTCTAAGACTCTACAAACTTCTTAGTGAGACCACCTAAAAAGCTTAGAAGTATAATTGTGTTTAGCAGATTTTTTGCACTGAAAATTTGGAGTACAAAGATAAATTTTGTTCTTTCACGAAATTGTTGTATGTTATAAGCAAATAGTTAAATTGCCCCCAACCCTTTCTCGTGTTTAAATTTTGGTTCATGTCTTATATATGAAAGAAAAATTGAGAAAGGATTTGCAGAAATTTTCCACACCCTGTATTCATCTTCCCTCTGTACATTTATACAAGTAACTGTGTATATAAAAAAAACAGAAAAGAAAATATATTTGTACACTTGTCCTACTTCTATTGCACTACTCTATAACAGAATTTTATTCCTTCATTATGTGCATTTATTGTTCACGTGTTCCACCTCATCCTCTTATCATTAGCATCAGACGGTGTATGTTTGATCCATCAGCAAAAATGTATAGGAGTCTGATGCTGCCACGTGTAAAGTGAGGTTTGACCCTTTTTCCATTATGTCTGAAAGAGACCAGCCAATCTATTGTTCTTGGCTCTTCTTCTTCTTCATTTTTCCTCTCTCTTTCAATCCTTCAATTCTGCCATGAGAACTAGACGAGAGCCTTGATTCTTCAACATCCCCCCTCAAGTTGGAGGGGAGAGACAAAAACCCCAACTTGTTCATCAAATCACGATGAGAAGCTCCCGACAAAGGCTTAGTGAACAAATCTGCAAGCTGCTGCTTAGATGGTACAAAAGAAAGAGTGATGAGACCAGAAAGGTACTGTTGACGAACAAAATTGCAGTCTAACTCCACGTGCTTTGTTCTTTCGTGAAAGGCTGGATTTTTGGCGATGTTGAGGGCTGCTTGACTATCAGAATGAATGGGAACCGGCAAGATCGGCGGTGCATAGAGATCATCCAAGAGGCGTACGAGCCAGGTAATTTCAGCAGTCACTCTATGCATAGATCTGTACTCTGCTTCGGCAGAAGATAGAGAAACAAAGATTTGTTTCTTTGATTTTCACGAAATAGGAGCCCCTCTGAGAGTGATGTAAAACCCACTTACAGACCTCCTTGTATCCTTACAGCACGCCCAATCCGCGTCATAAAAGGCCAACAGATCAAAGGAAGGATCGCCGAAGAGAAATATACCTTGCGCAGGGTCAACTCGAAGATACCTCAAAACTCGAAGTGCGGCATTGTAATGATAAAAACTGGGACTTTGCATGAATTGACTTAGGATCAGTACTGCAAAAGATAAGTCTGGTCGAGTATGAGTGAGGTAGTTTAACTTTCCAACTAAGTGTCTGTATAAAGTGGGATTATCTAACAATGGTGAATCATTTTGGTGTAGCTTGCAGGAAGAGTCCAGGGGAGAAGAAACTGTAGGACCAGATGATTCAAATTTTTGCAATAAATCCATGGTAGACTTCCGTTGGGTAATTATAAATCCTTGCTTTTCTCGTAGAATTTCCATACCTAGGAAGTAGTGAATGTTGCCTAGATTCTTGATTTTGAATTCTAAATTGAGGAACTTAGTGATAGCTGAAATCTCTGAAACATCATTCCATGTTAAAAGTATGTCATCCACATAAACAACAATTATTGAAATGACACCTGTTCGTTTATAAAATAATGAATAATCATTCAAAGAACTAGAATAGCCTTTGAATTGCAAAGCTCCAGCAAGCCGGGCATACCATTGCCTGGAGGCTTGCTTTAAACCATAGAGAGATCTCCTCAATAGACAAACTTGATTAGGATTACCAGGATCAACTCCTGGGGGAAACTTCATGTAAACCTCTTCCTGCAAATCCCCATGCAGGAAGGCATTGTTTACACCAAGTTGAGAAACATTCCATCCCCTTTTCACAGCCACTGTCAGTAGACATCTTATGGTGGTCATTTTTACCACAGGTGAGAATGTCTCTGTATAATCAATCCCTTCCTTTTGAATATCCCCCTTTACCACCAACCTAGCCTTTAATCTTTCCACACTCCCATCGGAGTTGTGTTTGATCTTATAAACCCATTTACATGGAAGGGGTTTCTTGCCAATGGGTAAGTTTACCACATCTCAAGTTTGATTGTGTTTAAGGGCTTGTAATTCTGCATCCATTGCCCTTCTCCAACCTGGGTGATTGCAAGCCTATTTATAGCTTGTAGGTTCATACAACTTACATATGGATGTAAGAACCTGCTGATTAGGAGGAGAAAGAGCATTGAAGGAATAAGCACTAGGATTAGCAGGAGGAACAAGACACTCTCCTGTAAAGTCAGTGAGAACAATGTTGTTACAAATAAAATCTTGTAAGTAACTAGGCTTAATGATCACCCTTCCTGATTTTCTAATAGGTTCAATAGTGGGTTCTGTGGCGGCAAGGTTGATAACAGGATTGGGAAGTGATGGTGATGGTGATGGAATGGGGGAAGTGAGATATGTGGTGGGTGTAGGTTGTGGTGGATTTATGGAGTTAGATGAAATGATATCTGGTTTAGAAAAGTCTGTAGGAGATGTTGGTGTTGGAAAAATGGGTGGTGATCCAGTGGATTAGTTTGCAAAGGGAAAGTATTTCTCATGAAAAGTTTCATCTCTTGAAACAAACATCCTTTTAGTTTTCGATTCCAGCAATTTGTAACCTTTTTGAGTTGGAGGATATCCCATGAAAACACATGTTGTAGCTCTAGGCTCAAACTTCCCCCTATGTTGAGCCAAAGTGGAAGCATAACATAGGCACCCAAAACTTCTAAGACTCTCATAATCAGGTTGTTTTCCAAATAAAAGTTCAAAAGGAGATTTACCTTGAAGGACTTTAGATGGTAGTAAATTGATCAAGTGTGTAGCAGTTAAGATACACTCCCCCCAGAAATGAGTAGGTACCTTTGATTGAAACATGAGTCCCCTTGTAATTTCCAACAAATGTCTATGCTTCCTCTCAACAATTCCATTTTGTTGAGGGGTAGCAATACAAGATGTTTGATGTAGAATTACTTTCTTATTGAGAAAAGCTGATTGTTCTGATCCTTTCCCCAATTTTAAAGCATTGTCTGACCTAATGCATTTCACCTTTACATTAAACTGTTTTTCCACCATGCATAAGAAACTTTTAAGAACAGATAAAGCATTACATTTTGTGCTTAAAAGAAAAGTCCAAGTAGCCCTGCTATAGTCATCTACTATAGTAAGAAAATACTTATATCCATTGTAGGTACCACATTTGTAAGGTCCCCAGGCATCTATGTGAATTAGTTCAAAAATTCCTTTTGATTTAATGCTACTAGTAGGCAAAGGAAGTCTAGTTTGCCTTGCTTGTGGACACATATCACAAATGAAATTAAAATTTGAAGAAATATTGATAAAATTAAAAAAATTCATTATTGATGAGGGTAAATGTCCCAATCTAGTATGTCAAAGGCTTACATTGGAAATAGAATTAACAGACATACAAAAAGACTCTGTTAAGAAACTAGAAACATGACTACTGGAATTTTCTTCCTTTTGAACTACATCCTTCATAAGATACTTCTTAATTGGAGGACTGACTTGTTGTAGTTGGTAAAGACCTTCCCTCACTTCACCAAAAGCTTCTCCCCTCTTCACAAAAAGGGCCTGCATCATACTCCGAACAGAATTAAAATAAGCAGTGCATTGAAATTGGCAACATAACTTGTAGATAGATAGCAAATTATATTTAAAATCTGGAACATAGAGGACATTATTCAGAGTTAGAGCAGGCTGAATAGATATGCTACTTATGTGTGTCACAATGATTTTGAAAAAATTAGGCAAACTTATAGTTAAGGGAACAGGAAGAGGAATGAGACTCAAAAAGGAATCAGAATTATAACACATGTGTTCAGAAGCTCATGTGTCAATAATCCAAGTGTTATGATCAATAGTTTTAAAACATGATGCTGAGTATTTGATAATAGTACCAGCCACTCCATTGACATTGATTTCTGACCCTGAAGCTCATCCTTGTCCCATCTAAGCTTGCTTGAATATGTTCATTATTTGTGATACCTACTTCTGATTGAATTCTCATTCATCTATGCAACTGTAGATGTTTGGCTCCTTCTCTTTGTTGTCATAAATCTCCCCTGTTACTGTTGCATTTCCTTTAGGTCCCCCTTGATATTCCTTTGAGTTTGTGAATTGGAAATCCTCTAGGAATCCTATGAGTCTGAAACAGTCAATTTCCTCATGACCTGTTTTAAGACAATAAGTGCAACTCACATTGGGATTGTATTTCACTTTCCTCCCTCTGTTCTTGTAGGGTTGATTTCCTATCCTCTGAGCCGGATTCCCCTGCCCAAACCTCTGAGTAGGATTTGCTTGTCCAAACCTTTGAGCAGGACTAACTTGTTTCTGAGATTGAAAACCATTTCCCTGAGGTTTCTTTCCAGCTCTTTGAAATGGTCTTTCCTGCTTTCCTGCCATGAATGATATAGTTTCACTAGGAAACTGAGCATTAGCAAACACTTCCCTTTGATTCTCATCTTTTAGCAAGAGAGAATAAGCATGATCAAGAGTGGGGAGAGGATTTGTCATGAGTATGTTGCTTCTTGCCTGTGAGTATGTCTCATTTAACCCATTAAAAATTGCATAAGTCTCTGTTCTTGCAAAGATTTGGTTAGCTTTCTTTTCCCATCACACAAACAAACACAAGAGCATACTATATCAACATTTAATGAATCTAGTTCATCCCACAAACATTAGTCTAGTGAAGTACCCAGCTATGTCAAGAGTACCTTGAAGTAAACTTGTGATTTCCTTTTGTAGGTGGAAGAGTTTTGCTCCACTGGTTTGCCCAAATCTATGCTCCAGACTCATCCACAAATCTCTGGATGTTTTGTAATATATGACATTGTCTCCTATATCCCTTGAGACTGAATTTAAGAGCCAAGAGGTGACCATGTGATTGCATCAACTCCATTGTTGATACTCTGGAGCAGTGATATCTGGTGGGGTTATTGTTCCATTGATAAAACTTAGTTTGTTCTTAGCTGAAAGAGCTATAAACACAGATCTCCGCCGCCCTAGAAAACCTCTTCCATCAAATGGAGTGTTCACAAGGTTTTGCCCTAGTTTGAAGGTGAAAGGGGTGATTGACATCAACATTGTTTCCACTCCCAGATCCAGTGTTGATGGGGTTGATGGTATTGTTTGTGTTAAGTCTAGTTTCTTCTGTCATGATGAAGATTGGGGTTTTGAAAAGAAAGGTTGAATGCAAATCCTTGGATCAAGCTATTGCTCTGATACCATGAAAGAAAAATTGACAAAGGATTTGCAGAAATTTTCCACACCCTGTATTCATCTTCACTCTGTACATTTATACAAGTAACTGTGTATATAAAAAAAACAAAAATGAAAATATATTTGTACACTTATCCTACTTCTATTGCACTACTCTATAACAGAATTTTATTCCTTCACTATATGCATTTATTGTTCACGTGTTCCACCTCATCCTCTTATCAACAACATCAGACGGTGTATGTTTGATCCATCAGCAAAAATGTATAGGAGTCTGATGCTGCCACGTGTAAAGTGAGGTTTGACCCTTTTTCCATTATGTCCGAAAGAGACAGCCAATCTATTGTTCTCGGCTCTTCTTATTCTTCATTTTTCCTTTCTCTTTCAATCCTTCAATTCTGCCATGAGAACTAGACGAGAGCTTTGATTCTTCAACAATATACGGGTTAATCTTACATAAATTCTTTATTTGTCTTGATTTATGAAAGTATTGTAATTTTTTTAGAACTATTTTATAATTGAAAGCTTATTAGTTCGACTAATTTGATGAATTTGCGCTCGCTTGACTCACCAAGGAGTAAATTGTCATTTATAGAGAGATTTTCTGTTGTGAATTGAGATGACTCCGAAAGAGCCTATGGGCTAGAAGTGGTAAATAAGATGGATCCGGTTGAGATTATTGGGCCAAGTAAAATATTAGAGAGTTTTACTTGGGATCCATGCCCAGTTAGTAGGGGTGTACATGGACCGGGTTGGTTCGGATTTTTTAAAAATCAAACCAAATCATTAGTATCGAGTTTTTAAATTTATAAACCAAACCAAACCAATAAAAGTTGGATTTTCCAATTTCGAATATTTCGGGTTATTTTGGTTTCCTCGAGTTTTTTGGGTTTTTTTGAGTTTTTTTCGGTGAAGTGTTCATACAAACACATAATTAACTTGTGCTTCAAATATTTCTTTAGTCCTAGCAAGATACAACTATCTAAGATATTTCTTAAAAAAAACACAAAATATAAATGAGTGATGACAATAAAATATTCAATCAAAACAATAATGAAATCGCATGGAATAAATATTACATATTAATAAGTCATAATAAAAATAATCATAATTTAAAAGTATTAAGTCATGCTAAAATAAGTTTAATAAGTATTAACTACACGACTAAATACTAAACAAAAAAATAAAATTAGGGTATGTATATATTTATCAAAATTAAAGAATAGATATCTAACATGATTGTCATTCTTAGTGTTGAATTAAATAATCTTTTGTAAGCATTAGTATTGATTTGGCTTTATTTGAGTCATTAATATCTATGGGTTATAAAAACTTATTGGACCATTTAAAAATTTTAAGCTTAAACTTGAAACAATATGTTGAAAGATAAAAACTATGAAAAAATTTAAGAAATATTTATAATTGTATAAAATATTTTTAAAAATAATATAAATGTAATATCGGGTTGGTTCGGTTCGGTTTGACTTTTTTAAGTTGAAACCAAACCAAACCAATTATAGTCGATTTTTTTTCAATACCAAACCAAGTCAAACCAAACCACTAGTCGGATTTTTTTGCATTTTGGTTCGGTTTGCGATTTGATTCGATTTACGGTTCGATTTTGTTTACCCCTACCAGTTAACATTTGGTTAAAAAGGCTAAGAGTTGGATACAACGTTTTATGTTTATTGTGAAATCAAATGTCCGATTGTCCTCATCCCCTTCTTTTGATTTCTAACTTCTCATCCCCTTATTTGGTTCTATTCTACTTTACTTAGCTTCTGCATATTGTATTTCCATTAACGTGTTTTGCTTATTTGGGTTGTAATCGTTGTTTATTACTGTTGACACCCAATTTTGTCCCATCTTTCTTCCCGATTAATTCTTTATGCTTCAAATAATTTTGAAAATTTAAGAATGCATATAAGTTATTTTTATTATAATTAGAAATCTATATAATGCTATCGTCCTTATTTTTGTGAAATTATGAATGTAGTTCTACTACTACTACTATTATTATTGTTGTTATTATTATTATTACTTTATTTTATTACTTTATTATTATTATTCTATAAATCTAGCAGCATGCTCGTTATTTTAACTTAGCAAAAGACGTCATATTTGTTGTAATTAATCAAGTAAAATACTTCTTTTGATTTTCTAACTTTTATAAATGTTATCGTAATTCTTACGATATTAATTTTGCCTAATATTTTATAATTATCTTTTGATCATAAATAATTTATTTAATTGAATACGTATTAATGCATAAGTTATTTAGAGTCTTTAATCTTGATTTATGAAGCCCAAAGAAATACAAGGAAGAATGAATTTTATTCAGCCTATTTTTTATAAACTTTGATCCATAAATTCATCTTTTTAGCCCAACAATTAAGCCCAATCTGCTGCTCATCTCTTTCACCCTTCTCTTCCACGTGGACGCCACGTAAGCGCCACGTAAGCGCCCAACAGTCATAAACACACGCCTCCCACACTCTTCCCACACTTTCCACACGCCTAGCCTCTTCTCCGCCACGTGTCACTCTCTTATTGGTTGGTCAAACTCATCCTAAAACCCTAGACACCTTATTATGCTGAACTACCTAATTTACCCCCACTTAATCTACCTAAAATACCTAATATACCCTCGAAACCCTAAAAAACATTGTAGTTACCATCAGCCGCTCCTTATTCTCTCCTTTCCCTTTCCCATCGCCTCTCTCTTCCTCTCTGCCATGGCAGAGGAGTTCCTTTGGATTTTTCCTCCATTTTTGACAAAATTTGAACTCCATTTAGCATAGTCAGATTAAGGCCTGACCAATTTCGCGCAAGTTCATCTCTCTACGTTGGTTTATTTATTGAAGACCTTCCATTCTTATCTTGAAAACACACCAAATCCTAATGTTGCAGTCAAAGATCTACCATTTTGAGCAAGTTTTTTTTGCAGAATCACGTGGAGGATGAATAGAGGTAAGCCCCCCAACGTTTGAGTTTCAAACGTTCAAACTTGCCCCCTCAAAATCCCGCCCAAAAATCTCCCCATGAACCCTAGCTTCGCTCCTATAAATACCAAGGGTTGGAGAGCATTTGAGGCAGCAGTTTTGACAGCTAAAACACAAATCATAAAATTTCTCTCTTTTCATGAACAACTGGTCCTTGGATCTCTTGTTTGTTCTCGAGTTCTTGTGCATTTCTTAAGTTCGATTTAGTCGAGTTTCGAGTGTAGATCGTGGTCAAGAACGTTCCAGTCCGCTGCTCCACACAAGGTCAGTACATATCCCATCTTTTGTTCCATTTGTAATTTGATTAGAACTAAGTGTATAATGTGTGGGTATTAGTCTCTCATTAAAGTTCTGTTTTTTTTTTTTTCATTCTTTAAAGGATCTGTTTTTGCCATATAAATATCATTAAGTTGATAATCTTATAATCATAAGAAGGATTATTGATCTAATTCCTCAAAATGTGACTTATGTAGATTTTGTTTGTGTACGTTCAATGTCCTAAAGGACTGTTTTGGGCTGTGATTTTCCAACCAAATTGCTATGTAAAATGCAATGAGCATAATGTTAAATTGAATGGGGTGAAATCTGTCCCTTTCTTAGACTAAAATAATGAGATTCTAGAATTTGAAAGTTTAATGGAATTAGGGAATAGTAAGCTATTGGGTTTGTCTCTAGTTCCCCTTTTGTTCAAGTATATGCTAAGAAGTTTATATTTAAATTTGAATGAGTCCAAAAACATGCTTCCTGTTTGCTTGTCTTTAAAGGACTTTAAAAATGAAAAAAATGGGCCAATGTTTACATAAGTTATGTGATATATTTTTAGTTTTGAATAAGGCTCTTGTTCGAAATATGTGTTAACTACCATCTGGAGTCATGTTTTCAAAATCTAGGCTTGGTTTGAATATGTTAGTATCCCATCGTAGAGTGGAATTTTCTTGTGTTGAAATCTAGTCTAGCCAAGTTTGCTTGAGGATGAGCATTGTTCTTGTTTCGAATGTATCTTCAATCAATTTATATTCTTTTCTTATATTGCTTTCTTGTGTAGACTTGTTATTTGATATATTCTAATCTTTCTCCTTTCTTTATTTCACATGTACATTCGGGAGCGCCTTGGGAGTTGAAATACGACTCCATCTCTGTCCAAATCAGAGTTGCGCTATATACTCATCTCTAGCGGGCTGCCCATTCTGGAAAAAAAAAAGGAGTCCATTGCTCTCCTTTTTACATTAGAACTTATCATTCTTGCATATACACATATATACGTTGTTATCTTTTGGCTAATGTTTTCCACATATTATTATTTTATATTTGTATTAATACTTGTCTCGTTTATTTTTTTTTGAATCTATGTAAATCAACTAGGATAGTAGTGAGATATAATCATTTGCACCTCGTCCTTTTAAGGTGGTAAATTGAACATAGTTACTTGACTTGGGAACACCTAGAATAACATCTTATATTTAGGCTTGTTGCATTTCTTAGGTTGCAAAATTAACTTACTATTAAGGTTTAAGTATTAAAAAGGATCTTTTCGTCAAAGTTAAGTACCTTCCGAGTAGCACCATTTCATTTTTTAAGGTTTAAATACGGCTCTTTAAAATGCAGATTTTTCGGACAAAAATTGCAGCTTTTTAAGAGATTTTCAAAGGCGAAACGCAACTCTTTTAAAGACTTAAAACGAAGTTTATCTTAGTGTAAAAAATGCAGCTTTAAAAGAGTTCAAACGTGCAGATTTTTTTTGCTAAAAAACAGTTTTACAAAGGTTAAAAAATGCAGTTTTTTTTATAGGTAAATTATAGTTGTTTTAAAGGCTTAAAACAAAGATTTCTTGGGTGTAAAAGTGCAGATTTTTGGTCTCAAAAAGATGTAATTCTAAGGTAGAAATATACCCTTTTGTAGAACTCAAAATTGCACATTTTGTTGAAAAAGTGTAGTTCTTCTTGGTACTTTAAAGTGTAGATTTTTGAAGGGCAAAAAATAACTTTCGAATGGATTAAAATGCATTTTCACAAAAAGCAAAATTAATATTTTCGTTATTGGAATTCTCTTTTATTTGCTTTAAGAAACATTTTTAATAAGATTTAAAAGTATCTTTCAAGTCTCTATTTTATCAAGTGTAGGCCTATATTTTTAAAAGGAAAATTTTGCTTAGTAGTTTATTTTTTTTACAATTATATTAGTTAAATCGCATATCCTTTAAATATTTTTGGTCACCTTAATTGATACTTAATCTTTAGTTATTTTGATTCGACGCATTTTTCTAAGTATAAATAAAATTATTATCTACACATTTTTTTGCCTTCATCACTATTAAATCATTTACTTAATTTTCTTGCATTTTTTTATTTTCGCAAGTTATTTCTTCTTATCACATTTAAGGTGTTATATGTATATTTTCTCAAAAATAGGAAGTACTTTAGATAATTTACTCGTTATTTATTTATTTTAAAATTATGTCAAGTTAGTTAATTAGTTGTGGCAAAATTTGGTTAAAATGACTAAACCTTTTCCTCATAAGAATTAAGTAGATATATAATTTTTGAAAAACTTTGAAGTGCCAACATCTTTCAAGATTTCTTTGAGTCTAAAATTTGATTATTTTAATTTGTTGATTTTAATTAGATTAACCTAAGTTTGGCCGGTTAACCGTAATTTCGCGGATTTTAAAGAATGCTTAATACCTTCTCTTTAGAATAGTTAGAATCCTTACTTAGAATCTTAAGTTTAGTAGACCTTAAAAATGAAGTCTTTATTTGCTTTAATCACATAGTTAATTATAGGTGTCCTAATTCACCGTAAGACTAATTAGGTGGCGACTTCCTTTTAATTAATTTAGAAGTTTTCAATATGTTGTACACCGTTTCGACCTCGGTTAAAATGGGGTATAACAGCTTGGCGACTTCACTGGGGATTTTAGGTTCTAAACCATAATAAACTTAGGTTAATAATTAAAGCACTTTGTATTTGTTTGTTTTACTTTAATTGCTTGAAGTTTTATTTATTTTATGTGATATAAATTGTTTATTTGCTATTATTTTATCTAAATTGCCTTACGTGTTACCGCTTTATTTAAACTGTCATTCCGTTCATATTTCCTCCACTTTTGGAAACTTGACACTTTCACACACATTGTACACGCGAGTTGTGTCCTTTCACTTCTCCAAAATTCTTTCAAACACCTTATATTTAGAGAGTTGGTGCATGCGTGGGGTGAGCGGATAGTTTTACTACCGTGTGACCACGTACCTTCTCACATAGGAAAATCTCAAGTCCGAGTCTACCCAAATCTTAGAAAACTTAAGATAGAGCTCTACCACCCTTGATTTAGGTCATGCATGCATAAGCCTTAGGTGGTTTGACTCTCGGGGTCATTCCACAAATTTAGAGAAAGCCTTTATGTCAAACGGGTTTACGACCCAATGACGACCCCTCATATTATGTGCAATGTGATAATGATAAAGTGATCCAAGTGAAAATTTAACTAAATTTGAGTTTGGAAATGCATTTACTTATGTTGTGTTTTATTATAGGTTGCTAGAATGGAAAATGTGCCAGCTTTTGCTAACACTCAAATGGTTGTCGTTGTGCCTCACAAGCTAAGAAAATGGTGGGAGAACATCAAGATGGAACATGGGTATGAAATTAGGAGATGCTTGGGTTTCTTGACTTCATTGATTTACATCCCTCCAGACAGACACGTGATCAAGGCATTGATCAAGTTTTGGGATCCCGAAAGAGTTGTGTTTAGGTTCAATGATTTTGAGTTGACTCCTACAATTGAAGAAATTGGTGGCTTTACTGATTTGAAGTACCAGGGGAGGGGTATGATTCTACCCCACAAGCAGTCCGGAAAGAAATTTCTTAAATATCTCGGGCTCAGAAACAACCTTAAGCTTGCATGTTTGGATCGGGAATGGATTTCTCTGGATTATTTGTTTGAAAGATTTGGTCGCAAGGATGGTCATGAAGTTTTCCATAAGGAATTTTCTTGCTCCGCCGAAAAATGGAGAAAGAAACGCCCTATTGCTTTTGCCATTGCTTTGCTAGGTACTCTAGTTTTCCCCTTGGAAAATGGAAAAATTGGCACTTGCATTAGTTCTATAGTCCGAGCACTCTTTCAAGGGATCGATAATTCTGAAGTTACACTGGTTCCGATGATTGTTGCGGAGATGCTAAGGGCGCTATCCAAGTGTTATAGAGGAAGGAGGTTCTTCGAGGGTTGTAATATCCTTCTCCAAACTTGGGCTGTTGAACATTTTTATAGACGTCCTGATAGGATTGACGCACTCTTGAGCAGACCTAACAGGATAGACTCTCATCAACAAAGGATGATACTATTTATATCTCCTGTTGGTACTGAGGATTGGTACGCATATATGAGCACGCTCACTGGCGGTCAAATCCAATGGAGGTATTCATGGTTATTACCTCGAGTTGCTGTCATTAGGGGGCGTGAGCAATATTACATTGAGCTCATCGGTTTGAAAGGTCTTCAACCATATGCTCTTATTCGAGTTCTTCGACAATTTGGACAGTGTCAAGTCATTCCACTTCGTTCAAACATGGGTAGATCCGAGGTTGATTTCGAGCCGCTCTATGAGATTCCTAGAGCAAGAGAGTTGCTTCAACAATGGGGAAATTTGATGACGATTGAGGTGCCTAATGGACAAGCACACTGCACTCCGGAGTATTACGCTTGGTTAGTGGCAAACTATGACGTGAACTCTAGCCCTCAAGGACAAGCGTTTGGGTTCGAGGATTCGACGGAAGCTGAGTGGGCACGTAATCTGTTGTATGAAAATCTCGTTGTCACACCTGAAATGCTGGCACAAGTCATCCCTGGATCTTTGGAGCAGTACCTTGGAGGAGCATGAAGACTTGATTTAGTAACTAGGATTCCCCTTTGTTATCTTGTATCCCCTTTATGTTGTTTTCATTTCATCTAGACTTGATGTAATGGTTAATTTGCACTATTTCTATGAAGATGTTTGTTATTTTATTATCTAACTCCAAACTCAAGTATTGTTATTAATTAAAGCTTGGATCAATTTATCATAATCTCAAATATTTGGCGCTTAGGCCCACCTCTGGCATAAAAGAGGCCCCGTGCATATTAGAACGCGTTTTAATTATCAAATTTTCCTTTACTATGTGATTTGTTGCTATGTGATATGTATGTATGTTTCGACATTATTTGCGTAATTGCTATTATTATCCTTAAGCAATAATTACTGCTTTATACTGATATTTTCTTTTCTTTTGAAGGTTTTTTATTTTGCTTTAATTATTTCCCCCAAAAAGGTTGATTTACGTTGACTACGAACTGGCGGATCACCCATACTTTACGAGATCCAAAGCACGAGCATCCACCAACATGACTGATTCAAGTGCATCTGACCAGACTGGCTTAGGGCTTATCACCGTTCTTAGAGACGATCCTGAGACTTCGGAGGGGAGAAACGCAACCCTTCAGGATGAACACATCGCCCATATGATGCAACAAATGGCTGATATGCAAAGCGAAATTGATCGACTTCGAAACCTTACCAAACTCTCTATTAGCCTGAACACACCACTTCCCGAATATGGAACAAACGCCGCTATTCCATCTACTTTTCCACCTGTTAACAAAACCAACCTAACTGCTACCAATCCGCCTCCTAACCCACAACAAGCCAACTCGCAACAAACCAATCCATTACCCTTCACTAATCCGTATGTTCCTCAAGCTCCACTTACCCAAACTACCCCACCTACCCAAACTCCACTTACCCAAACTACCCTACCTATCCAAGCTCCATTTACCCAAACCTCCCCACTTGTCCAAAACTATCAAGCGACCCAACACATACCGGCGGCACACACTGCAATTCCTAACACGCAATATGTGCCACAGGTATATGTAGTGGGAGCTCAACCTTTCCCTACCCCAATGCCAACCATGATAGAAGTTGATCCATATGAGGAGATGGAGAGGGAAGCAAGGTCTAAAGTAGATGAGAATGTAGCAAAGGAGATCCGCAGTCTAAAAGAAGCATTCAAAAGCATCCAAGTCCACAGGGGATGTGAAGGGCTTGAGTATGAGGATTTATGTGTTCATCCTGATGTGGAGTTGCCCGCAGGGTATAAGGTGCCAAAATTTGATATATTTGATGGAAAAGGAAACCCTAGAGCTCATTTGAGGTCGTACTGTGACAAGCTAGTTGGAGTAGGTAAAGATGAAGCCATTAGGATGAAGCTGTTTATAAGGAGTTTGACAGGAGAAGCCCTTGATTGGTACACAAGCCAAAATCCACAGAAATGGCGAAGTTGGAGTGCTTTGGCGCAGGAATTCATGGACAGGTTCAAGTTTAATACTGAGGTCATCCCAGATAGGTTCTATTTATCAAAGTTAGATAAGAGGTCGACAGAAACTTTCAGAGAGTACGCCATGCGTTGGAGAGCAGAAGCCGCAAAAGTTCAACCTCCGATGGCAGAAAGTGAGATGACTTCTGTCTTTGTACAATCTCAACAAGATGCAACATATTATGACAAGTTGATAAGTGTGGTGGGACAGAAGTTTTCTGAAGTTGTAAGGATAGGAGAATTTGTTGAAGAAGGTATTAAAACTGGAAGGATCACTAATTTGGCAGCATTACAAGCAACGAGTAAGGCAATTCAGTCGGATTTAATTGGGGGAGTGAACAAGAAGAAGAAAGATGGAGTGTCTTCTGTCATGACCATCCAGGAGCGTAGGCCAGACCAGATGCTAACATATCAAAACCCATTACCCCATCCTCTACCTTATAGCCAATACACCCAAATTCCTCATCCTTATTACCAACCTCCACCTGCTTCATATCCAGTTTACACCACCCAACCAGCATATTGTCCACCTCGAGCACCTGCCTATCAAAATCCACCACAATACCAGCCTACCTATCCACCTCAACCCCACTACCAACAACAAATTCGTCCTCCAAATGCACCCAGACCACGCCCAAACTATGAAAGAAGGCCAGTTAAAACTTATACACCTCTAGCCGAACCCTTATCCCAACTATATGAAAGGTTGAGAGCTGCAGGAGTTCTCCAACCAATCCAAGGAAGAATTCCCAACCCCCTCCCTGGATGGTATGACGAGACTAAACATTGTGCCTACCACTCTGGAGTTGCTGGCCATGACACTGAGAATTGCCTTACTCTCAAAGACAAGATTGAAGCGTTGATCAAAGAAGGAGTTATTCAGCTCAAGGGAGCTCCCCCTAATGTGACCAACAATCCTCTGCCAAATCACGGCAATGTCAATGTGAACATGATTACCATTGATGAAGAATGCAATTTGGAAGGGACTATTGTACCAGTCAAAGATGAAGGGAAAGTCGCAACATCAGCCTTCATTGCTCCCATAATCACAGTTGAGGTGCGAGCACCCGTTGAGGTAGAAGTTCTCACTCCCAAGCCCAAGATCATAGCCTTAGTTGCTCAAGCGCCTTCTTTTGACACCAAAGCAGTTCCTTGGGATTATCCGATTGGTGCAAGGGACAAAGGAAAAGGAAAGATGGTGGTAGAAACTGCTGCTGCTGGCATGACAAGATCTGGACGTTGTTATATTCCTGAAGAAGTTATACGAGGAGTACCAAACAACCAAAAGAGGGTTGTGACAGAAGCTGAAGTAGAAGAGTTTTGGAGGAAAATGCCGACTAAGGAGTATTTTGTGGTAGAGCAGCTGAAGAAAACTCCCGCACAAATCTCTTTATTATCTTTGTTATTGAATTCTGCAACTCATAGGAGTGCTTTGGTGAAAGTACTAAATGAAGCTTATGTATCAGCTGAGACCACTAGCGAGAAATTTTCAGCTATGGTGGGGCAAGTTCTGGAAGCTAACAAAGTCTCCTTTCATGAAGATGAGTTGCCTCCTGAAGGCTTGGGGCATAATAGAGCATTGAACATTACCGTCAAGTGCAGAGATAAGTTTGTTTCTAAAGTTTTGATTGATAATGGATCAGCTGTTAACATTTGTCCTTTCACTACCCTTCGGGCCTTGGGAATTGACATTGGAAAAGTTCGTGAAAGTCATGTAAGGGTTAGAGGCTTTGATGGGACCCAAAGAGGAGTCATGGGAGAAATTGACTTGGCGCTACAAATTGGACCTGTGGAGTTCACGGTGGAATTCCAAGTGTTGGACATATCTGCTAGCTACAATTTGTTACTGGGAAGGCCATGGATTCATATGGCTGGTGCAGTTCCTTCTACCCTGCATCAGACTTTGAAATTTGTTTGGGATTATCATGAAGTTGTGATTCATGGAGAGTGCAATAATTTGATCTACCACGAAAACTCAGTTCCTGTTATTGAGCGCATGGAAAAGCTAGATGGATCTACTTTTCATGTTAGAGAAATTATGTGTACTACTCAAGTTAAAAGGGTAAAATTGCCACGTGTGCTTATTATGGTGGCTTGGGAAATGTTGAAGAATGGTTTTATGCCTGGTCGAGGTCTTGGAGTGAACTTAGATGGAATAGTGGAGCCAATTCAACTGCGTGGTCAGAAGGATACCTTTGGTCTTGGATACGTGCCTGCTCTTAATGAAGTCTCATCGGTTAGTCTTAAAAGAAAAGGTGACATTCCCTTGCCAAAGCCTATCCCACTCTTGGATCAGTCATTTTCCAAGGCGATTGTTGCTCAGGTATCCGAGGAAGCTGTTGAAGACGACCTCGTGGAAGGACTCCAAAACCTGTTCATTACTAAGGAAGAAGCTGAATGCAATGTGATTCTGGAGGATTGCACCGAGACCCCAACCATCTGGGATGCTGAACCTGGAGCTGCTTTGAACAATTGGACTTGTACCCCATCCCCGATTCTCCGGGAGTCTTGGTAGATGATTGTATTAATATTAATGAACCACACGATTCAAAATTGAGGCCTGAATCGTGTTTATAAACTTAATATGTTTTGCCTCCCTTTTTGAAAGCTTAAATGCCAAATACAAACTATGGTTTTTCTATTTCTTAAAATATTTTCAACCTTGTCTCATTAATTAATTTGTCCTTTCTCTTTTTCAGCAAGCAAACTAACAAATCTGCCAATACTCTAAATGTGACATGTAATGAAACAAGCGAACAAATTCCAAATAGCGAACAAGACTTTGAAGAATATGAAGAGGATATGCAGCCTGAAGAGTTGACTGAAGAATTGGAACACTTTGAGAATAAGGCAAAGCCAAATCTGGATGAAACTGAGACGATAAACTTGGGAGATTCAGAATTGGTGAGGGAAACAAGAATCAGCGTCCATTTGACTCCATCCCAAAGGAAAGAATTGATTGATCTTTTGAGACAATACATAGACGTGTTCGCATGGTCATATGATGATATGCCGGGTCTGAGTACAGACATTGTTTCAAATAGGTTGCCAATTGATCCATCTTGTCCTCCGGTAAAGCAAAAGCCAAGAAAGATCAAGCCTGATTTGAGTTTGAAAGTTAAGGAAGAAGTCTCCAAGCAATTTGACGCCAATGTCATTCGAGTCACAAAATATCCCACTTGGTTAGCCAACATAGTACCGGTGCCAAAGAAAGACGGGAAAATCAGATTATGTGTGGATTATCGGGATCTCAACAAGGCTAGCCCGAAGGATGATTTCCCTCTCCCAAACATTCACATTCTTATCGATAATTGTGCAAAGCACGAGTTGCAGTCATTTGTTGATTGCTTCGCAGGCTACCACCAGATCTTGATGGACGAGGAAGACGCTGAGAAAACAGCATTCATCACGCCTTGGGGAATATATTGTTATCGGGTAATGCCTTTTGGACTCAAGAATGCGGGAGCTACATACATGAGAGCTATGACTACCATTTTCCATGACATGATCCATAAAGAGATTGAAGTCTATGTGGATGATGTCATTATCAAGTCACGGAAGAGCTCGGATCACTTGACAGATTTGAAGAAGTTCTTTGACAGATTGAGAAGATACAATCTGAAACTAAATCCTGCTAAATGTGCATTCGGTGTCCCTGCCGGGAAGTTGCTAGGTTTCATTGTGAGTAGGAAAGGCATAGAATTGGATCCTTCAAAAATAAAGGCTATTCAAGACTTGCCTCCTCCTAAAAGTCGGAAGGATGTGATGAGTTTCCTTGGTAGGCTCAATTACATTAGTCGGTTTATTGCACAATCTACTGTGATTTGTGAACCGATATTCAAACTATTGAGGAAAGACGCTGCTACCAAATGGACGGAAGATTGCCAACAAGCTTTTGATAGAATCAAAGAGTATCTGTCCAGTCCGCCTGTCTTGGTGCCCCCAGAACCTGGAAGACCATTGCTGCTATATTTATCTGTATCTGACAATGCATTTGGATGCGTATTGGGACAACATGATGAAACTGGAAAGAAGGAGCAGGCTATATACTACTTGAGCAAGAAGTTCACGCCCTATGAAGCCCGATATACTTTGTTGGAACACACTTGTTGTGCCTTAACTTGGGTTGCACAAAAGTTGAGGCATTACTTGTGTGCATATACCACTTTTCTCATCTCAAGGATGGATCCGCTCAAGTACATCTTTCAGAAGCCCATGCCCACCGGAAAGCTAGCGAAGTGGCAAATTTTGCTAAGTGAGTTCGACATTGTTTATATTACTCAAAAGGCGGTCAAAGGACAAGCGTTAGCTGATCATCTTGCTGAAAATCCCGTAGATGAAGAGTACAAGCCTCTTAAAACTTACTTCCCGGATGAAGAGGTTTTGTTTATTGGGGAGGACATTTCAGAAGATTATCCAGGATGGAGAATATTCTTTGATGGGGCTGCGAACTTCAAAGGAGTCGGTGTTGGGGCTGTGCTAGTTTCAGAATCAGGCCAACATTATCCAATCTCGGCAAAGCTCAGGTTTCCATGTACCAATAATATGGCAGAATATGAAGCTTGTATTCTGGGACTTAGATTGGCCGTTGATATGAACATACAAGAATTGTTGGTTATGGGGGACTCAGATTTAGTGATTCATCAAGTACAAGGTGAATGGAATGTCAAGAATGCGAAGTTACTTCCATATCTGGAGTGCGTGAAAGAGTTGCGAAAGAAGTTCATCAAGATTGAATTCAAACATGTCCCAAGAGCTCAAAACGAGTTCGCAGATGCATTGGCAACCCTGTCTTCTATGATTCAACATCCAGAGAAGAACCACATAGATCCTATCAAGGTGAATGTACAAGCTCAACCAGCCTATTGTTTCCATGTAGATGAAGAATCAGATGGAGAACCTTGGTACTATGACATTAAGAGATATCTCGAGAAGGGAGATTATCCGGAAGGCATAACCAGTACTCAGAAGAAGACACTTCGGAGATTGGCAAACCACTTTTTCCTAAATGGAGAAATTCTTTATAGGAGGACTCCAGATTTAGGATTGTTAAGGTGTGTTGACGCTCAAGAGGCAATCAAGTTGGTTGAAGAAATACACGGCGGCACATGTGGGCCACACATGAATGGTTTTGTTCTGGCAAAGAAGATTTTACGAGCTGGCTATTTTTGGATGACCATGGAAACAGACTGCATTCGTTTTGTGAGAAAATGTCATCAATGTCAGATTCATGGTGACTTGATTCGGGTTCCACCAAATGAACTCAATGTGACGAGCTCTCCTTGGCCATTTGCAGCTTGGGGCATGGACGTCATTGGTCCTATTGAGCCAGCCGCGTCAAATGGGCATCGATTCATTTTGGTAGCTATTGATTACTTCACAAAATGGGTAGAAGCATCTTCATACAAGTCTGTAACAAAGAAGGTGGTGACGGATTTTGTTCGTAACAACGTCATCTGTCGATTTGGAATTCCTGAGTCAATTATAACTGATAATGGAGCTAATCTCAATAGTAATTTGATGCGTGAGATATGCGAGAAGTTTAAGATTACTCATCGCAATTCCACTCCCTATCGACCTCAGATGAATGGAGCAGTTGAGGCAGCCAATAAGAACATCAAAAGGATATTGCGGAAGATGATTGATAACTACAAGCATTGGCACGAGAATTTGCCATTTGCCCTCCTTGGCTATCGCACCACGATCAGGACTTCAACTGGGGCAACGCCTTATCTTTTGGTCTATGGAACGGAAGCAGTGTTACCGGCAGAAGTGGAGATACCGTCTCTGAGAATTATACAAGAAGCTGAGTTGAGTGATGCCAAATGGGTACATAATCGGTATGAACAGTTGATGCTAATTGATGAAAAGAGAATGAATGCAGTTTGTCACGGACAACTTTATCAGAATAGGATGGCCAAGGCTTTCAACAAGAAAGTAAGACCGAGGCAATTTACACCGGGGCAATTGGTTTTGAAGCGCATATTTCCACACCAACACGAAGCTAAAGGAAAATTTGCACCTAATTGGCAAGGGCCTTACATGGTTCACCGAGTACTAACTGGAGGAGCATTGATTCTGGCTGAAATGGATGGTGAAGTTTGGCCGAAAGCCATCAATGCAGATGCCGTTAAGAGATATTATGTCTAGAAGCTTTTTTTTTTTTGTTTTGTTTATGTAATGTCTTTCTATGTAATCAAAACTACGTATGACCTAATTCCCTTAGCGGGACACGTAGGAAACCCACATCGGGTTTGGTCTCTTAAGTAGAAATCTCCAAAGATCCCATTTTGCTTGTAATGGAACTACGTTGCGACCTGATTCCCTCGGTGGGATACGTAGGCGGTCCGCAGGGGCCTCGGTCACTTTATTAAAAGAAAATCCCAATTCCGCTTTTTTATATATGTAACGAACTACGTCTGGCCTGATTCCTTTGGATACGTAGGCAACTCGTGGAGGGTTCGGCCCTTTAGTTAAAAACTTTTCAGAAATGTATTTTTATGAACTACGCTTGGCCTGATTCCCTTGGTGGGATACGTAGGCAGCCTATATAAGGCTCGGTCTCATCATGATGGAGCTTTAGTACTTCTCCTATGTCAGAAACCGGGACAATTTTAAGGGCATCATTGAGAGCAGGAATCAAAGGATATCAAAGAGTATTCGATCAACCCAGTCATCCGACAAAAGAAAAGACATTCGCTTTGGATAAAGGACGTTTGCGTTGTTTCACGACATGTCACAATTTAAAATTTGGCAGAATTTCTTTACAATTATATGTATATGCATATTTTATATATCTATTTATTTTTACTTATATTTTATTCTAAAATGATTTTCAATCAAATGTTTTATATTATTCATTGGCCAAGATTTACGATAAATGGGGGTTGCAAGTCCAAAAGTGGAAGCAAGAAGTATCAAGACCCAGAGTTTCAAAGTCAACGCAAATCAACCTCTCCCAAAACTCATAATTTTTCTTTGAGTGCAGGTTTTTTCAGATTAGCAGAAGTAGAATAGTCGATAGCGATTACATCTTCGCGGGAATTATATCTCGAACGGTTTGCTTATAATATTTAGGAAATATTATGCTTCTTATGTGATGTTGATTTTTAAATTCATTACTAAAGCTTTACAAAAGATTTCAAATACATTAATTGCTCTACACAAATAATTTCAAATGCACTGCACAAATGCTTTCAAACACTTTAAAATGCATTATGCATGGCTTTAATTGTCTTTCAAATGCGCTGCACATGCACTGCACAAAATGCTTTCAAACGCTTTAAAATGCATTATGCATGGCTTTAATTGTCTTTCAAATGCGCAACACACGCACTGCACACATGGCTTTAATTACTTTGCATAAATGCTTTCAGAATTATTAAATAAATACTGCACAAATGCTTCGCATAAATGCTTTAAATACACTGCACATGACTTTCAATTATTGTCTAATGCATTGCACAAATGCTTTAAAATGCATCGCACAATTGCTTTAAATACGCCGCACAATTGCTTTAAATACGCCGCACAATTGCTTTAAATACGCCACACAATTGCTTTAAATATATTGCACAACTATTTTTTAATATATCGCACAAATGCTTTTCATAATGTATTGCTTTCATACATATTATTGGCTTAAAATGCCTCATTTTCATAAATCATTGGCTTGAAAAGCCTCATCTTCATAAAATATTTGGGTTAAGGCCTCATTTCATTAATCATCGCCAAAAGGCATCATTCTCATGAATCATTGGCCTAAAACCCCATTTTCATAAGCTTTGTTAAAAAAATTATTTCATTAAATCATTTCAGCCTGCAAGGCCGCATTTTCATAAATTGACGCCCAAAAGGTGTTATTTGTTCATGAATTTATTATACACGCTTTACATTTAATATTTATTTCCTAATTGTTTTGTCTAGTTTAAGTTTCGCAGGAGCATTAGCACAACGTGAAACTATTTCTAAGCAGCGAACTGGGGCAATTTGTGGGGAATGACGCTCAGACTCCCAACAAAGATCAAGGATCTACCTCGAACTTCGCTCGACTTTACTCTCAAATAATCTACTTACATCGACAGCTCGATGATTAAGTTCGCTCATTTCATTTTCTAAATTCTAAGGTCTGGAATATGTTTCCTAAATCATAATACCCAGTGTCATCATAATCCGACACTGGGACAACATTCATTATGATTCCTTGTTCATAGGGTATCATAATCTTTCAGAACTACAGACGGCTTGATTCTCATGCAACCCGAGATATGTAGGCAACTCGGAGACCAGAGTTCGGCCATAACTCTCTCAAATTTTCTTCATACTTAATTCTATCCATTGAGACAAAATTAGGTTACTAAGTCAACTTCTTTGCCCGAAAACTCTTACATCATCCTCGGTCAAAGAGGGACAAGCTGTTGATACCCAATTTTGTCCCATCTTTCTTCCCGATTAATTCTTTATGCTTCAAATAATTTTGAAAATTTAAGAATGCATATAAGTTATTTTTATTATAATTAGAAATCTATATAATGCTATCGTCCTTATTTTTGTGAAATTATGAATGTAGTTCTACTACTACTACTATTATTATTGTTGTTATTATTATTATTACTTTATTTTATTACTTTATTATTGTTATTCTATAAATCTAGCAGCATGCTTGTTATTTTAACTTAGCAAAAGACGTCATATTTGTTGTAATTAATCAAGTAAAATACTTCTTTTGATTTTCTAACTTTTATAAATGTTATCGTAATTCTTACGATATTAATTTTTGCCTAATATTTTATAATTATCTTTTGATCATAAATAATTTATTTAATTGAATACGTATTAATGCATAAGTTATTTAGAGTCTTTAATCTTGATTTATGAAGCCCAAAGAAATACAAGGAAGAATGAATTTTATTCAGCCTATTTTTTATAAACTTTGATCCATAAATTCATCTTTTTAGCCCAACAATTAAGCCCAATCTGCTGCTCATCTCTTTCACCCTTCTCTTCCACGTGGACGCCACGTAAGCGCCACGTAAGCGCCCAACAGTCATAAACACACGCCTCCCACACTCTTCCCACACTTTCCACACGCCTAGCCTCTTCTCCGCCATGTGTCGCTCTCTTATTGGTTGGTCAAACTCATCCTAAAATCCTAGACACCTTATTATGCTGAACTACCTAATTTACCCCCACTTAATCTACCTAAAATACCTAACATACCCTTTGAAACCCTAAAAATATGGTAAGTTGCACTAAGCCGCTCCCTAGTCTCTCCTTTCCCTTTCCCATTCGTCTCTCTCCTTCTCTCTGCCATGGCAGAGGAGTTTCTTTGGATTTTTCCACCATTATTGACAAATTTGACCACCAAATACTCACCATCAGAAGCTTGTGTGCTCCATTTCGAGCAAAACGATCTCTCTCTCCGTCCTTTCTTGGCATGGATATAGAGAGGACTTCCCATTTTTGTACCCGAATCTTTTCGAATCGCTTGGTATCAGGATGAGGTGCACTATTTTTGAGAAAACCTCGATTCCAATCTCTGCAAAACAAGAAAGATTTCAGCGAAGGTATGAAAAATCAGAAGCAAAATCGTGTAAGACCACTCCTATCTCTCAAACGTTCAAAACTCAAAATCCCGCCCAAAAAGCCCCCCCATAAACCCTACATTCGCTCCTATAAAGACCAAGGGTTGGAGAGCATTTGAGGCATTAGTTTTCAGCTATCATACAGTCATAAAATTTCTCTCTTTTCATGAACATCTGGTCCTTGGATCTCTTATTTGTTCTCGAGTTCTTTGTGCGTTTATTAGTTTGATTTCGTCGAGTTTCGAGTGTAGATCCGTGGTCAAGAACGCTCCAAGTTTGCTGCTCCGAAACAGGTGAAAACACGACCTTTGTTCTCTTATTATTTTTCCTTTCTTTGCTATCAAGATTCTGTGTAAAAAATCATGTTGTAAAGTTTGCCTTTTTCCCTCATAATCGTTAGAAGTAGTAGTGTTAGGTTAGTAAAATATATTTGGGATTCTTTCAAGTCTGTTCTTTAAATAAATCTTCTTTAAGGAAATGATAGCATCAATAATGTATATTTTTAGTAATCTGCTGAATATGTGTTCAACATCAACCGCTTCTTTTCAAATCCTTGTCAACACTTTATTTAAATAAAAACGGATTTTTTTTCATGTATAGCTTTCATCGTGACATGTTGCTTGAATAGTTCACGAGAAAGGATTTTTTTTTTCTGTTTTTGATGAACATAGAATACTTATGTAAAGTTTGAGTATGTATCCACTCAAGTTTATAACGAGCAGATCTTCCTGGCCAATACATCGTTTCTTTAGTTAGTATCTTGGTTTAAGCTTCACGTCCATAGTACTTGTTGAGACAAATTGGTAATTGTTTGTGAATTCCAATGACTCGTTACTACAGGACGATAAGTTGTAGGTCTAAGAATCATACGTTTAGCTATGACTTGGAAGTTACTTGAGAATTTATGTTAAAAGAATATGTTTTCTCTCTTAAGTAACGTATTCTGTTTTATGCTAAAAAATGCTATTTATAAGTTTGTTCTTTTCGATACTAGTATATGTTTAGGCTCTAATCTAGTTTTCATGTTTATCATTCTTTTAAGATAAAGACTTTATGCTCTAAATGACATTACTTTTTCCGAAAGTATGAATGTGAGTTTTAATAATTTCCATATGTGTTCATGATAGGAATGAAGATATAAAGATAGTGATTTAGTATATTTTACATGTTTTAGCAGTAGCCTGCTCTTCCCTTTTTCTCTATTCAAATCAGACGGCCCTTTTCTAATATCAGTTATTTTCTTATTTTCACATGACTTGATGGAGTTGCGGAGAGTCTCAAATGAGACTCAACATCATTGTAAAATGAGTACACTCACATTTTGCCCTTCGAGCATATCTCTCATCTTCCCGTTTGTGTCCGAACAGTGAATAGGAGAGAGAGGAAAAGGATCTGAAATGTTGCTTCCCTCATCGTTCTCTCTTTCTCCGTTCTCTCATCCGAACAAGAAGAAAAAATGAGAGCGGGGAGATACTTCTTTCGTTTTCTCTTTATTCTACTTGTTATGTTATGAATTTTTGTTGTTCTTACTTAGTTATTCTAACTCTTATTTTGATTTCATCGATAATGAATTAGGCCTAGAATACTTGAACCTTAGAAAGGGTAGTTAATATGGAAGCCTGTGATTAAATTTTTATAACAATGCGTATAATATTTAGGGAGTATTGAAGAATCAAGTTTCTGATTATATATTTTTCTTTATCGTCGCTAACTTTACAACAAAAGAGCTAGAAATATTTTTCAATGGCCAAATAGTCCGAATATTTTTAATTTCTTTAACTATTGCTTCTTCTTTTTTAATATTTGGTAATAATTGATCTTTAGAACCAAGACTTTTTTTTTTCCAGTTAATAACGTTGATTTAGTCATAAAAAATAGTTTTTTTTTTTCGCAGTATATGAACTTGTCATGGTAAACTTAGAAATCAGTTTTAATAAATTTAAATATGGTAAATCTTTTCTCTATCGAAATCAAAATCTTATTTTTTTAAAAAATGGAGACTTTACTACGCGAAGTATATAATGTTGGGATCATATATAATTGGAAAAGAGAGCATGATTTTACTTAATCTTAAGAGTAGAAATAGTTAGGTTCTGTATTTATTTGAGGCCATTTCGTATTAATCAATCTATCAGCCTCTTATGCGTAAATCACAAAGTTTAATTTATAAGAAACCTTTTTTTAGAAGGAGACGTTTTTTTTTGGACTTTAAATGGGTTCTTTAAATTTGGATTTTTTTTTGTTTCAAAAAATAATTAGAAGCTCTTGCTCACCCTTGATGATTTGAATAATCTTTCTTTTGCATTAATAATGTTTTAGACAAAGAGGATCGGTATGAGGTTTTCTGAATCTTAAATGAATAGTTTTAATTTTGGTTCAAAACATTCTAAAGTTTCCTTTTTCTTAAAATGCAATCTGCATTCATTTTAAGTCTTTGTTATATTTTCGTCGTATTGTACTATTTTAACATAATTAGATTAACCTAAGTTTGGCCGGTTAACCGTCTTTTACGGATTTTAAAGAATGCTTAATACCTTCTCTTTAGAATAGTTAGAATCCTTACTTGGAATCTTAAGTTAAGTAGACCTTAAAAATGAAGTCTTTATTTGCTTTAATCACATATTTAATTATAGGTGTCCTAATTCACCGTAAGACTAATTAGGTGGCGACTTCCTTTAATTAATTTAGAAGTTTTCAATACGTTGTACACCGTTTCGACCTCGGTTAAAATGGGGTATAACAATCAAATAAATATTATGAGATGTTTAAGATCATCATAATCAGGAGTCTTTGTAACCACACATAAATGTTATAGCATGCTTAATATCATAGCCCAAGGTATAAATGACACATATTGTTCGCTTTGAGCCTTAAACTCGCACACATTTATCTTTCGAGTTACGCCACATCAAACCCCAAAAGGATGCGTATCATGTAAACTAGAGTTATGACTTATAAAACTTTTCACTTTTTTCTCTCATTCTCGATGTGGAATTCACAAAAGGTATCACGTGCATTTCATCATCTTCAGAAACTTACCAACTTATAAGCCTTTCAATTTTACTCTATTTGCCCTCATCAATCTGCCCTCTGTCAAAGACGTCACATTTAACTTAAGACTACAAATTCAATAAGAAATCATTTCTTTGTCAAACTTCGTAATAAGTTAAAATTACTTCCTTCGTTTCATAATAGTTGGCCCTTATTAACCTAATACACTCTTTAAAAAAGCTTTAATTAATCAATTATACTTTATTAATAATGCTTCGAAACTCTAAAAGAGGCGGAGTCTTCTTGCAGACTGGCAGATTAATATGTTTGTTCAATCAATTACATGCATTGAATTGGTTGGTTTGCATTTTTCAGACTCTTTAATTATCGAAGGGAATAAAATTAAAATTTCTAATATAGTCCTTTTTGTCAATTTTTGTTCTATTATTAGCTTTTGATGCATACATATATATCATGGTGGGTGCCCCAAGAAAATCTATCAATGACCACATTAATTTTGTACCATAATAATGTGCTCTTTTTCATTTTGTATTCTGCTGTTCGCTTTGAAATCTCGATTAATTTGAATTTAATTTGCACCATATAAGACTTATTAAAGGATATGATTCTATTAAAGGAGTATTAATTACAAAGAAAAGTTTGTAACAATTAAAATTTAACAATCGTAATTAAAAATAGTAGAATTATATCCATCTTATCATTTCAAAGGAAAGTTTGTAGTAACAATTAAAATGTGTCGCTTCTTAATTAAACACCAATTTTTTCATAATTTTTTTTTAAAAAATACTTTATGGACAAAATCCACAAAGTCTTCTTTTCATAAAATTACATGTACCACACGTATTCAAGGCGCGTGAAATACTCCCTCCTTTCTGAATAAGTGATCATTTTAGGTTGAGCACACCCCTTAAGAAATTGCTCACTCCTAAGAAATAAAAAGTGTTTTTACTACCTTATCCCTAATTAAATTTTATTGTACATTTAATGTGATTTTTTCTAATTAATGATTTTTAATTATGTAAACAGGGGTAAATTTGAAAGAATATGATCAATTTATTCTTGAAAGTCTAAATGATCATTTATTTAAGAACAAAATAAAAAAATAAAAAAATAAATTATTTAAAAACGGAGGAAGTAATGTGTTACCGTATTAAGAAAGATGAGGCAATCATTGATGATGAATCCAAAATCAATGGCCTATTTATATTGGCTATTGACCATTTGTTATTTTTAAGTAAAAGCCAAATATTTTTGTTACAAGAATGACCTTTTATTTTGGTTTAGTGATTGTCATATTCATGCATGGCTAAGAAATAAATGGCCACTATAGTCTTTCCTTTTGCATTTAGCAATATTCTCTTTGTATTGATTTACAAATCGAAAATACCTCTTATCTCGTACTACTCTTTCAATACAGAATCTAATGTGTATGAAAATCGTCCAAACGATCAATTTAAAACTCAATAATTCGTAAAGGCTAGAAACCAGAATAAATAAATTTAAAATTTTAGATCCGTGAAATATATCATGAGTATACCCATTCAAAAGCCAAAAAATAAACAAGAACATGTGAATAATTGTTCATAATTCTGTAAGACATGAACACATTACATAAAAGGACTTCATAATTCACTAATAATCCTTTCCTAATCATATAATATTTTTTTAATCATTATATATACATAATGATAAAATTAATTAAGAACTAACTATATCTTGTTCCCTAAACTTCTTATAAATATCACCTTTATAAAATTTCCTTGTTCTAATAACCAAAATTAAAGAAACAGCACAACTTATTAATGTTGCACCAGTAATTATAATAAAGGCCAATTTGTAACACTCAACTCCAATGCATGTTAAATCATGACCACTTTCCCTTTTTAGCCCCTTTGCTAACATTTGCTTTTTAGCCACTTTATCATACAAATGTCCAGCCACTCTAACATTGAGCAAATATGCACCAACAGGGCTAGCACCAGCACCAAAATTGTACAATGTTGAGTAGTATTTCAACCCGAATAGCTCGGAAATTATCGCGAAAATCAACGGCCATTGAGCTCCGAAACAGAACCCCATTAGTATAGACGCGATGTAGAGGGAGTTAGGGACACCAAACGCGATGAGTAGGTGGCCCGAGCACGATAGGAGGAGGACTAATGTGAGCATCATAGGGCGCGGGAACTTGTACTTTGTTAGGAAGATTTCGGATACAAACCCTGAGACAACTCGTCCGAGGTAGTTCCATATGCTTACTAGTGACACAAACGTCGTTATGCTTTTCTCCGGATAGCCTAAGGCTTTTCCGATTTGACCTAAGTTGTCGATAGCTGTCAATGTCCCCCCCACACCAAATGTTGTCGCGGTGAATAGGATTATCATGTCTATGCTGAAAAGCGCTTGCAATATCGTATAATCCTCCCCTCTTGGTGGTGGATTGAACACATTGCTAAAACAAGAAGTTTGCTTTTCCTCATATTCGCTCTGAGCTAGCCTCTGGGGTTGAGTCAGTTCTAATGAAGACAAATTTTCCTCATTTTCACTCGGAGCTAGCTTCTGGGGTTGAGCCAGTTCAACTGAGGGCGGATTTTCACTAACAACTTTCAACTCAGGGTCACTCAGGGCTTGTTGCTTAACGTACCAAACCTTAATTTCTTCTTGAAACACGACGATCAACGGGGCAAAAAGCAAAATCAGCACAACGGCAGCACTTCCTGCATACGCGAACCTCGTGAACCTGATTCTGTTCTGGATGATGATGACTAACATGATAAAACCCGCGAGGCCTAACGAGATGTACAAGAGTTTGTAGAATATTTTGGTCTCGTTGGCCTGTCGAACCACCTTCAAAATCCGAATCGTTCGAAGAAAAATGCAAGAAACAACAGCAGGAAGCCAACCAATTAACAAAATCAAAGACTTCCCATTGTTACCATAAAAAGCATGGTACAATTGTGTTATAATTGCACCACTTAGCCCAACAAATCCCTTCAATAGGCCTAGTAAACTTCCCCTGCTTTCTGGGAAATTTTTAACACAAGTTACTAATGCACCAGTATTAGCAAATGTTTGTGAATTTGCACCAACGCAAATGTACAAACACATTTGCCAAACAGGTGGTTTGGCTATGCGTCCTGTGACGCATAGCCAAATCATAAAGTACCCGAAAAAATTCATAATTGCACCAATGAATAGTACCACCCATGGTGGTGTTACTTCATTGATTAAACCCGAAATTATCCCTACATTACCACCCAAATCTTTGAAGAAACTCAACAAATTTAACGTAGTTTGGTCATACCCTAACGATGATTTGATTTCACCGCTATAGAGGCCGAACATGTAGGTTGCACCGGCCATGGACATGATTAAAAGGGACGCGAATACCATGAACCATCGGCCTGTGAAGATATGGTGGCCGAAACGCGCCATGACGTTAAGGCCACCATGTCCATTCATCAGCTTTGTGTTCACCATTTTTTTTTTTGGCTTATGATGATAAGGAGATGTATTTTGTGTGCTTTGATCAAGTTGAATGTTTTGGTTGTGTAATTGTTGAGTGCACTATGGGACTATATATATATATTTGTTTGGTAATGTGTTAAAAGGGACTTTTTGAAAAAAGTTTCTCACTCAGTGTCCGGTATCAAGAAATTACGCCTAATGACCTTATAAATGAGTACTGGTCTTGAACTTTTGACCCATAGGGCAAGAGAGGACGAAAGTTCAAGATCATCCACCTTCAAGGTCATTCTTGTAAATACATGTCTGGTACGCGCTTTGAGGATGACTAATTTAGAATTAGGTCGCGTAAAGTCCATTTAAGGGAAAAACGGTTCTTACCATGATTGTTTTTATTTCAAGGCTTGAATGTGAGACTTTTGATTAATGGTAGATGAATCTTATTCATTCCATCACAACTGCGATGGTAGTGTTACGTAAGAGAATGTTTCTATTCCACATCCCGTCACAACTCGAGGGTAGTGTTTATAATGTGATTATCTAAACTTAGTAATGGAATTTCACATTGACTTGACCATCCTTTTTTTTTTTTTTTGGCTTTTGCAATGTGGGGGGGCCTTATAATAATGAAAATGACAACTTAAATTTTCTCTATCCTAAACATGTAAAATAGGATGTTGCACAAAATGAGACGATTCTACGTATCTTTACACGTGAATTTAATTTGACGAGTTCAACCTTATGTTATTCTTACCATTAATTAAATTATTGTATTTTAAAAATTATGAATTTAAATATTTATTAATAATATTCATGTGTATATATATAGTTACGCTCCGTGTCAAAAGTATTGACTGAACCAAACTTTATCCGCCTCCCGATCAGTAGTGGCGGAACCAGGATTTTTACTAAAGCGATTCAAAATATGAAGCAGTCAAAGGGAATTCAACATCTACTGTATGTACGTAATAAAAATAATTTAACTATATATTAATAATATAATTTTCCGCCAAAAGAAATTTGAATGAGTCAATGAACCCCTTCGACCCTACCTGACTCTGTCCTGATCAATGGCGGAGCCACATCCTGCATGTAATTCCAATTCTATGAAACAAGGGTCGGGTTCATGGGTAGGATATCCCAATTTTGGTTAAAATGGTTTTATGTTTTTTTTTTCTTTTAATTTTTCTTAGATCCAAACATTGTGTGTCACATCATTAAATTGCTAGTGGAAATACACTTTCGGCTAAGAGTATATTTAGTGTGATGTATCAATACTAAAGTGATTTTTCTGTTACAAAATAAAGATACCATTTTCAATGTTCGAATGAAAAAAAAATGTTTGAATGACTTTTTATTACAAAATTCTATAACTTAATTTGTTACATGATTCTCAATAGTTAAGTGATTATATAAGCAATCAGCTCAAAATATAGGATTATATCTTAGATGTAGCATTTTTGAATCTCCTTGTTGATTAGGATCAAAGATGACTGTCTAATGGCAACGAGCCATGCTAAATCCAACCGTTGCACGTTCCCCTTCGTAAGAATTTCTGATCCCGTCACTACTTTTGCCATGGTGTGGGTAGGTGGGGTGGGGGTGGGGGGTGGGGGATTACATAATAGGGAAAAGAAAATCTGGTATATTTCTTCAACAATTTGACTAGACACTAAGATTTGTCACATTTCATTTGAATTGTCAAGTGGGAACACTATTACGTGTAATAACTAGATACTCTGTCTGTCGCACTTTATTTGACTCACTTTTCTTTTCAGTCAGTCCAGAAAAGAATAATATATTTCTATATTTAGTAATAATTTAACTTTAAAATGTCCACTTTACCCTTAATGAAATGATTTATAGCCACACAAACATCTAACACTTATTTTAGACCACAAGTTTCAAAAGTCTTTCTTTCTTTTTTAAAGTCCGTGTCAAGTCAAACTAGATCATATAAATTTGGACGGAGGGAGTAGTAGTATTAGGCATTTAGGGAAATTCCATAACATCACTTTCCTAATATGTTGGGTGGGTTTAACCAGATAAGGAAAACCTAATTTGGAGTTGGTTTTCATGATCAATCATTTTCATTTTCCACTATAAAAAATATTCTTCATGGGTGTATAAAGAGTTTATATTGACCAAAACTTATATCATGTTTAAAAGTTAGGCTAATTACATAATCCGACTCTTAAATTTGTCAAAATGTTTCGATATTCGAACTAAGTCATATTTTAATTGAACAACTCAATTCATAATAAAGTGTTTTAATTATACACTTTCAGTTCAAATTTTGAATCTCTTTTGCGTGTGTTCTCGTTCGTCCATTAGGTAGTTAAGTTAACCACGTAATATATGTCATTTCCTTTCATTATAATCATTTGCCTCAATAAGTCCTAAAACCTCAGATAAAATTTCCACTTGAGGTTGATCTACATAATTAAAGGAAATGACATATTTTATTTGGTTAACTTAACTATCTAATAGACGAATGAAAACACGGACAATTTTTTTTTCAAAATTTGAATCGAAAGTGTCAAATTGAATATTTTATTAGCACTTCAGGTGTTCAATTAAAACAACACTTAGTTCGAGTGTTTAAATGAAATATTCAGACAAATTTGAGGGGCTATCTATGTATTAAGCCTTAAAGTTATGTTGTAGAGCTATTATCAAGTTGCACTTACAACCACAAAAAATTAAGTTGTAGTGTAGTGATAAGTGTCGTTTTATTTTTAATTAGAAGTCTCAGGTTCGAACCTGAATATAGAATTGAACTTCTTGATAGGATTCATATTTAGTGAGATCTCAAATTGAATACCGAACATCAGATGAGAAGCAAAAAAAAATAAAAAAAATGAAGCACCCATCGCGATCAAGGCCAGAGCTTAAGGTAAGGAAGGGGTCCAACTGAATTCGTCCGGACAGAAATCACATCGTGTAAGTAGGGTAAAAGCAATATTGTTTTCCAATTTAAATGAAGAGGTTCGGAGTACGAGGATTAAAACATGATTTTCGATGTGAATTCGAATATAGATGCTTCATATTTTTTAAAATAAAATTTATAAATTTGCAAACTACATGAGGAATAGTACACTTCAACATAACTAATGATTCAAGATATTTAAAATGTATGAGAAAATCATAGTAAAGTAAAAAAATTATTTGACTCCTGAAATAGTAATACCTTCACATAAAATGGGACGAAGGTTTTCTTTTTGTGTGTGTCTATATGTATATATAAGAATTGTTAAATCACCATTAACATTTTTTTTAAAAAAAAACTTGTAGATATAGTACTGTTTTCGCATTGTTTGAATTCTTTATTAGAATTTCTAGCTCCGTCATTGTCCAGTGCGAGTGCACGACTACCCGCCCCGCCAATCCGAGCCCGCCATTAGTCGCACAACCACGTTAGTATGACGTCGTTATCCCCTTGAGGTCCCCTCCAACTTAGCCCATTGTGAGGCTAACTCTAATTGACCAACTCACTTGGTTTCAACTTTTGTTAGCTATAAAAATTGGGACCAACAATAATGTCACAATTTTGAGGTAAAAATTGTAAGAGCTAGTCATTTTTCGAACCGATATTTGAAAAATAGTTAGTATTTGAAAATTCGTTAAAACAATATCGTAAATTTCAAATCACGATTCAATGGTCGAGCTACCCATAATATAGTGTCATGGATTTCGAACATGAAAAGTGAAAAATCTAAAATATTGTCATGATTTCTAAAATTGATGACACTGTTATGAATTTCAAACTTAAAAACGTGATACTTTTTTTGATAATCATGGTGTTCGCGTCAGCTTTGTACCTTGACTAATTCACGGGGTACATGTCACCTTCCACCCCCAACAGATATCAAGTAATTCTCACCAAGCTAGACAGATGAAAAGAAATAACCTAGTAATTTGTTTCTGCTGGAATTTAAACATGAGTGTCGTGATCAATTCCAACTTCTTCTCTTCTTTTGAAATTTTTGTCCAATTTTGCCGCTGAGGTCACCTTTGCATCACCATGACCCAATCTTACCATAGAAAAGAAGGCATATCAATTCCTACGTTGTTTGGACTCTTTAAAAATGTTATCGCACTCGTGTCGGATTCTTCAAAATGCACTAATTTTGGAGTATTCGTCATACACTGATCGATATTTTTGAAGAGTCTGAGCAACATAGATCAATTCTACCTTGGTGTGTGCTCCTCATGGTTCTATATACAGCCACCACTTTCACTCAGTTACATCACCAAAATTGTAGAATTAATCATTCAAGATTTAAGAGAAACAGGAAACATGGCCATTAAATGTTTTTTTCTGTATTTGTTTTCTATGTTTGTGTATGTGTGTTTTCAGTCACAACAGAACAGAAATAAATGTAGTATGTCCATAGCAAATTCGTCCATAATGTTATCGGCAAATAATAATATATTTACTAAATTGACACCATCGTTACAAAATAATAATCGCCGAACTAACACTCTACATTCACTGATTTAAAATGCTGGATCGGTCACTGCACGAAGACACCACACTATGGTGTTCAATCATTTTCCCTTGAAGTGACAATGGTGCCATGTACTACTTGACTCTCTTCTTTATATTTCTTGTATACATCACTTGCATAAAAATTTCTTGTTCTCAACACCAAAATCAATGAGACAATAGCTCAATAATTTAAAAAATAATATACATTTACTAAATCGATACCATCGTTACAAAATAATAATGGTCGAACTGACACTCTACACTCACATTTAAAATTCTGGATCGGTCACTGCACGACGACACCACCCCCATGGTGTTACAATCATTTATTCATTTTCCCTTGAAGTGACAATGGTGTCATGTACTACTTGACTATCTTCTTTAAATTTTCTTGTTCTCAACACCAAAATCAATGAAACAACCGCTCAAATAATTTAAAAAATAATATACATTTACTAAATCGACACCATCATTACAAAACAATAATGGTCGAATTGACACTCTGTACTCACTGATTTAAAATTCTGGATCGACCTCTGCACGACGATACCACCCCATGGTCTTCAATCATTTTCCCTTGAAGTAACAATGGTGCCATGAACCACTTGGCTCTCTTCTTCTTTATATTTCTTGTATATATCACTTGCATAAAATTTTCTTGTTCTCAACACCAAAATCAATGAAACAATGGCACCTACAAATGTAGCACCACTAATTATTAAAAATGCTTGTTTATAACATTGCACCCCAACACAATTCAAATCTTCTCCAATTTTTCTAGTGAAAATTCCCTTATGTGCTAGTTGTTTCAATGCTTCTTTGTCATATAAATGACCAGCCACTTTCACATTGAGTATATATACACCTATAGGACTAGCGACAGAGCCAAAATTGTACAATGTGGCATAGTACTTTAGGCCAAATAACTCCGAAATTATCGACAAAATCAATGGCCATTGAGCTCCAAAACAGAACCCCATGAGGACAGAGGACGCGTAGAGTGAATTCCGAACACCAAATGCAATGAGTAGATGCCCAATAGACGAGAGTAGGAGCACGAGAGTGAGCATCAAGGGGCGCGGGAAATTGTACTTTTGTAAGACGATTTCTGAGGCAAATCCTGAGGATACTCTTCCGAGGTAATTCCATATGCTCACTAATGACACGAACGTACTGATGCTTGAGTCAGGATAGCCTAAGGCCTTTCCAATTTGACCTAAGTTATCGATCAATGTTAATGTCCCTCCAACCCCAAATGTTGTAGCTACAAATAGAATCAACATGTCAATGTTGAAGAGTGCTTGCAAGATTGTGTGATCTTCACCTCTCTCTGGTGGATTAAACGCGCTTTTAAAGCACGAACTCCAATTTGTCATCGATGAGGGAGGATTTTCCACTTGAATCGACACGTTCAATCGTGAAATGTCACTAGGGTTACTAGGGACTAGTCCTTTTTTGCTCTTCCAAATGTAAAGTTCTTCTCTAATGACTAAAATCAATGGTGAGAAAATCAGAACTATAACAACAACACCACTTAAAACATACTCAACCCTATTAAAAGTGAACTTTTTTTGTATGATGATCATGATCAAGAGAAAAATAGCAAGTCCAAGTGTAACAAAGAGGAGATTATAGAACAATTTGACATCATTTTCATGTACAATGACCTTCATAACACGAATCGATGGGAGGAATATGCACGACACAAGGACCGGTAACCAAGCAACCAACAAGATCAGAGACTCGCCCCCGTTGTGATCACCATAAAAAGCAAGGTACAATTGTGTCATGATCGCGCCACTTAGGCCAACCGCGCCCTTTAATAGGCCTAACACGATGCCACGGCTAGCAGGGAAGTTCTTGACACACGTTACAGTTCCTCCGGTGTTTGCAAATGACTGAGAATTCGCACCAATGCAAATGTACAAACACATTTGCCACACGTGGGGTTTCGAAATTCGTCCCGTTACAGCTAACCATATCATGAAATAGCCAAAAAAGTTCAAGATTGCACCAATAGCCAAAATTGCCCTAGGTGGCACTATTTCCATGATTAGACCAGAAATTATGGCTAAATTGCCTCCCAAATCCTTGAAAAAACTAACCAAATTTAGTGTTGTTTGATCATAACCTAATGAGGATTTTATATCACCTGAATAAAGGCCAAATATGAAAGTTGCACCAGACATAAATAGTATCATTAGAGAAGAAAATGCCATGTACCATTTGCTAGTGAGCAAATGGAGGCTAAAAATTGCTATTGACATTGCCTTTGCAAAGGCTAATTTTTGTGTGAGAAATTATATGGATTTCTGTTTGGGGTTTGGATTAACATAGTAAAATATATTATGAGGGATTTTAATTTTTAATACTAGTGATAATTGGTTTGGATTGGAACTGTACAATTTAATGTACAAAAATTTTGTTTTTGTTTTATATACTTGTATTCTTTGTAGCAATTAGATGTTTGAGAATCTTATGCCGGCAGCTAATAATTGCTTGTTGACTAATTACATAACTTCTATTTCTTAATTAGAGATGTCAGGTTCGAGTCCTGAAAATGAAATCACCTTTGATGAAAGCATTTTATCTTTAAAATATTGGGCTTCACAATGAATATAAAACAACAAGTGAAAAACTAAAAAAATAATAATTTATAAAAATTCTAGAGATTGGACTATTAATACCTATTTCTTTTTTTTTCCTTGACAACAAGAGAGTTCAAAAGACTATCATCAACCGTCAAAGGTCAAGATAAGATTATTGTGTTTCAAACTCGTGACGCTAAAGTTTAAATTGTGACATCTTGATTATTAAGTAATCGCTTAGTGCGATTAATTAAGTTTATTTTTTATAACTAAAGACTAAGGGGTTATTCGATAGAGTACATTAGAAAATATAATACATGTATTAGCTTTGTGTATTATTACTAATATCTTATTTAGTACACTTTTTCATCTAATATATAATTAATTAATGCATTAGTCATACAATTTATTTGGTATTAAGGCGTGAATTACTAATACATGGAATCCATGGTATTAGTAATGTAATGAATTCTAATACATGCATTAATATAATTAAAGACACAATTGTCCCTCAAAATCTTTTCCACATCCTTATTACCATATTTATGAAGGTATAAGTAAAGAATTTTTTTTTTAGAAATTATGCAATTCATGACATTTTTAAAACACCAAACTAAACACAACATAAAAAAATCTCAACATAACTAATGCAAGCATTATTATATACACTATATTTTAGACTATTCTTATACACATAAATCTTGTTTAGTGCCATTTGGGCCAATTATATGACCTGCAAAAACAACAAAATATACTTGTCAATAACAAAATAAACTTTTCATATATTACTCCTAATATAATAACCTGAAATATACTCCTTTTATTTCGTTTTTATGGCTCTCTTTTCTTATTAGTTTGTTTTTTAAAAAAAGAAGAAGATTATACGTGGTAATAATTTAATTTTAAACTTTTCATTTTACCATAAATAACGCATTTTTATAGCTAAAAAAAGGTCATGCATATTTTAGCTACAGTTTTAAAAGTATTTCTTCTTTTTAAAAAAAAAATGTTATATCCAATAAAACATTCGGACATAAATTGAACTGGATAAAGTACTTTATATGTATAGAATTACTATACTTTTGGTCACAATCCCTTTGTTTTGCTCTTTTGGAACTCATTTAAATAAAATGGAAGATTTGCAATTCTACCACTTTTTGTAGTCTATTTTGTTTTCTTCCTTTTGACTCTTTTACCAACCATTAATGTAGTTGAGAGATTAAAAAATAATAATAAATGTTGCAAGGACAAATAGATTGAATCATATAATACAAAATTAAGGTTGATTTTAAAAGTCTAATAATTTGATTCAATGTGTTTGACCAACATCCAAAAGTAGTCAAAGAGTTGAAGTGGTTTAAAAATTAATGAAGTACACACCATGTTGAGTAAAGGGTCAAACATCTAGTATCTCTTTTTTGAATTTCATACCTGAACTATCAAATTATACTCAATTTTTATTCGAGTAATGATGATATTTCATGTAGGAAAATGGAACAAATGATATTTGAGGTTCGCTTTTATTATAAATAGTTAGTGATAGTTCTGGTAGAAATTTGCACATCTAATATTCAGATATGAAACTCAAAAAAATTAGGATACTTTAAATATATTTTGGACTATTAACTCTATAATGTTACATTATACATTCAATAATTTCTAAGTTTTCACGATCTAGATATCCTCTGGAAGATGCATATTAGAAAAAGCTCTTGATTTGTCTAATTCCATTTCTTATTAATGAATTGTCAAATGTCAATAATATTTAAAATCTATTTCAATATTGCCACTAGAAAAAAAAATATTCTATATATCCGTCCAAATTAGACGCTACAATTAATATTGGCCTGCTTTAATTTGATTTTAATTTTGTCCATTTCACCATCAACTTATCTATAAATTTTACTATGGCTACATTTTTCACATAATATAAATTCATGCAAGTTATTTGGAAAAACAAAATAGGAAGAGAGAGTGAACTATATAGTTTTCAATATGGAGGATCCCAAGAAGTTAGAAGAAGGATTTGGCAATCAAAAAATAATTACTAGTGAAGAAAATATTGATATTGATAGAGTTGATAATAATCAAGATTTGGCTAGCCATGAAAATGAGCAAAAAAAATTGGGCCAACCATTGCAAAAGGAGGAAGAAGAACAACCAACTATTAAGAAGAAGAGTAAAAGGGTTGCAACATTGGATGCATTTAGAGGCCTCACTATAGTGGTACGCGATTTAACTTATATATATTGACAATTTAAAATTACTTTTACATTGTTCGTGCATTTTAATGTGGTGTAGCACGTATATAAGGTATTTTGTTTTTTTCTAGATTACTTGTGCTACACCTTTTTTGTGAATAGTTATATATCTTTATTTTGAGTTTTGACTTATATACCCCCTTTCTTATAATTTTTAATTTCATAATGAAAAATCCAAAAATATAAAAAAGGAGTCAAACCCCGTCTTCGCAAAATCTTGATGATTTTTCTATCTAATGAATGGGGATTTCGCTATGTAATCATCCGCCTTGTATCCATCCTCAAATATACGCTTTAACAGGAATCACATAAGAATATATTAGAAATCTCTGATAAAATGCTCACGTGTACATGATCCACCGACAACGTAAAGAAGTTTTCACATTTATCATGTCATTTTTACTTATTATGAAGGGTAATTTGCCTTATTTTCAGCATTACAAGTCTCATCGTTTATGAAGGGTTATTACCTGCACATATCTTTTGGTTCCGCTAACTTGATAGTGTAAAAAATCATCCGCACCACCAATTTATATAAGTTTAGCTCGTTTAGCATTCAGGTAAATTGATAGTGTGATTTTTTTTTCATACTATCAGTGTATAGAAGTTAAACACAGTGGAATACGTTTGTGGTTTTTCTCTTTTTTGTTCTTTTTCATTATTAACACCATTAATTATTATTTACTGGTTTTCACTTAAAGTGAATTTCGCTTCGTAACACTAACTTTTCTTGTGATTTTTTTAAAAATAGTTGATGATATTGGTAGATGATGGTGGAGGAGCATATGCACGTATTGATCACTCACCATGGAATGGTTGCACATTGGCTGATTTTGTAATGCCTTTTTTTCTATTCATTGTTGGTGTTGCAATTGCTCTTGCCTTAAAGGTACACATAATCATACAAATATAGCCACTTTTAAGTTCTTGTAGTTGAAAAATAGTTCCTATCTTTGAATTTTGAATTTTACTGGTGAAATTTCAGGATAATACGAACTTTTAAATTTCATGATACTATTTTTTAAAGATATGGTCGAAAAGTGGTCTATGGAGGCTATTTCTACAAAAATATATTGGCAAGTTAGACTTCGGGAAATTACACCTAGTGACCTTGAAAATGGTCTTGAACTTTTGAACCCTACTTGCCCCATGAGCAAACTTTCAAAGTCAGAAATAAGAAATTGTTGAACTTGACGTTTTGCTCATGAGGCAAGCTGCGAGGTCAAAAGTTCAAGATCACCCACCTCCAAAGTCATTCTTGTATATCACCTGTTACACTTTGTAAGTGAAAGAAAACATTTAAGGAAAAAATTAATTACCCGAACTAGTGATCTCGGCCCACATTTTATAGCATATAGCCATATATACACATAATACATGTATTTGTGTATCTTAAAACCCTAGTTGTCACTGCCCATACATATACATACAACCACACATATATCCAGCTTCTGCTTGGAAAACACATATATACATATACAGTTGGTCACACATGCATACACATACAGTTATAATCAGATATCATATCTACACGATTTTCAATTAGGATGAGATATTATATACGCGTGAATACATGTGTTCTGCTTCAGTTTGAAATCAAAATGCTGCTACATTTTAAAATATAGCAAAGTCTCGCTATTTTTTTGCGAAAACGGACGTTAATAGCGCTATTTACGGAATTTTCTTATCATTTAAATCTTGAAGCCATTCAATAGAAAATTGGGCTGTTTCTAGGCCCATTTTCTTTTTTGGGCTAATGTGGATATTGGTCCAACTTCAGATTTTGTAGTTTTAGAGCAACTTCATGAATTTCTTTTTTTAATGGAATCTATTTCTGAATTTTTAGAGAGTTCCCAAGGTTAGTGCTGCAATTAAAAAAGTAACACTAAGGACATTGAAGCTTCTCTTTTGGGGAATTATTCTACAAGGTATGAAACATAGATTTTGCAATCTTTTGTTGATCAAACAAATTTTTATAATTTCAAACACAATTTTTTTTTTTAAAATAATTACAAACTTTTACATGTATAAAAAGAAAGAGTTTAACTTTCAACAGATTGATAATGTAAGCAGGTACATGTAACATGTTTCCCTTACTAGTGGTCGTAGGTAGGAGTGTGTTCATGCTAGTAGGTAGGAGTGCATTGTCTTGTTTTTCTTAGTAATGGTCGTAGTGTTACGTGTGTAGTCCCTTGTTCTTCGATTTTTGTTATTTTTGTGTGGTTCGATTGTAGTATTATTTTGTAGTAGTACTGTTGTGTTATTATTTGTTGTTTTGTTACTATCCATTGTGCCTTGTACCTACACTACATCTTGAGCCGAGGGTTTATTGAAAACAGTCTCTCTGTCTCACCCCTGTGATGGTAGAGGTAAGGTCTATGTACACTCTACCCTTTCCAGACCCCACTTTATGAGAATACACTGAGTATGTTGTTGTTGTTGTTGTTACCTTCTGTATTAACACATTGCGAATAGAATAAAATTATTTAAATATCAGTGTATATAAGTTAAGTCCAAACTGAAATTATATTTTTTTTCCTAGATAAATAAGAATTGAGTATGCATTAATGCAGGAGGATACTCACATGCACCAAATGAACTAGCTTATGGAGTGGACATGAAATTAATCAGATGGTGTGGTATTCTACAGGTGATTTCAACCTCTTTCATCTTGAGCTAGACCAAAATTACATTGGCCTTACTTGGCGTCTATATTGCTCGGACTCTTCAAAAATACTGTCAGGTCTGTGTTGGATCCTCCAAAAGCTATGTATTTTTGGAGGGTCCGACATGAGTACCACAACATTTTTGAAGGATCCGAGTAACATAGCATGGCGCTGTTTTTCAATAGGTATTCAATATATCAGACCCCCACGATGAGGTGTCTAAATGAATAAAGGAGCCAAATTTAGGGGATCGTTGATCAATTTGGCCTTTGAGCTAGGCCAAATGCATCAATGCCCCCCTACTTGGCGCTATCTTTCAATAAGTGTTCAATATGTTAGACCCCATGATGACGCGTCTAAATGAAAAATGGTGTCAATTTAGGGGGTTGTTGATCCATTTGTCCTTTGAGCTAGGTCAAATGCATCAACAACCCCCTATTCAGCGCTATTTTTCACTAGGTGTTCAGTATGTTAGATCCCCCGATGAGGTGTCTAAATGAAAAATGTTACCAATTCAGAGAAGCAGCCGTTGATCTATTTGACCTTTGAGCTAGGCCAAATACATCGACAGGCCCCTACTCGGCACTATTTCTCAATAGGTCAATTTATCAGACCCTCACGATGAGGTGTCTAAATGAAAAATGGTGCCAAATTTAGGGAGACAGACGTTGATCTATTTGGTCTTTTGAGCTAAGCCTCTCTACCTCGCTCCTGAGGTAGTGGTACGGACTGCGTAAACTCTACCCCACTCCCCACCCCCCCAGACCCCACTGTGTGGGAATATACTGGGTATGTAGTTGTTGTTGTTGTTGTTGAGCTATTATATGGAAGTCATGAAAATCCTTTTTTAATCTAATAGTACATTTCTTTTTGTTATATGCAAATTTTACAGAGAATAGCCTTGGTGTACTTGATAGTGGCTCTGATAGAGATCTTAACTACCAAGCTGAGGCCAACAACTTTAACCCCTGGTCATTTCTCAATTTTCACTGCCTATAAATGGCAATGGTAAGCAAGCACAATTTCCTCTTAGTTGATTTCATTCTTGAAAAAATACTTATGATTCTAGTTAAGAACTAAGACATTCATCACCTCGTCCTGTGCATTTCGTATAAATTGAGGCTTATAGCTTGATTCTTTACTCATTTCATGTTGGATATAATGCGAGAAATGGTTCAATAATTGTTCTCGTTTTTTCAATGATATTTCATGATCAAGAAAATGTGAAACTCTTTTCGTCTCATAAAACTTGTATAATTGTTTGACCATCTGATCATCTAAAAGCTTAATTTGTTAGAGACGGTACACTTTTATTTACTTGATATTATATATTCAACACACTCCTCACGTGCTGGCCTGATCATTTTTCATGGTTCAAACATGTGGCCTTTTGATAATAGGTGACAATGAGATTGCAAATTTAACAAAAAATTGGATCTTTTTATCGTTGTTTGCAGGCTTGGAGGATTCGTTGCATTCGTTGTTTACATGACAACAATATATGGTCTTTATGTTCCTGACTGGAGCTTTGTGGTGCACGATGAACATAGTTCAGAAAGATACACTGTATGCAACATTAAAATACTATGAGTCCTTCGAATAGTACTTAGATGCGTATTCAGGATTTGAACTTTATGAGTTCGTCTTAATTGGTTGTTAGGTGAAATTTTCAGGTAAAATGTGGCATGAGGGGGCATTTAGGACCTGCCTGCAATGCAGTAGGTTACGTGGATCGACAAGTTTGGGGTATCAATCATCTCTACAATCAACCTGTTTGGGCACGTTCCAAGGTTCGCGATATATCAAAGCTATTAAGATTATTGTTTTAGAAATCTTAATTTGAAATAACTAACTTATGATGATAATATTATTTAGGCATGCACATTGAGTTATCCAGCAGCAGGTACATTTCGTGATGATGCTCCTAGTTGGTGTCGCGCTCCATTTGAACCTGAAGGTTTGCTGAGGTCTGTATATATCGTGTTTTTGAATTCTATGCAGCGAAAATGTAAAAGATATTTACACGATTAGGTAGCTCGAAAAAAATGAACTTTGTTCAAATTGGATTCAGCTAAGCACATTTTCTCTGTTTCCTCTTTTGTTTAGTTCAATTTCAGCTATCATGTCTGGAACCATTGGCATACATTATGGACATGTCTTGATTCATTTCAAGGTAACATCGAGGTCTTTCAACTATTTAACTTCTATACTCTGACAACATAAAAGAATTTCTATACTATCAAGCACTCCAACGCGTTAAAATACACTTACTAATGTAAAAATTTGTTATGTTGTCAGTGTATATAAGTTAAATCCTTTGATAGAGCACGTGACAACAATTGAGTAACGATGATGGAAATTGGACCAATTTTGTTTCAGGGTCATGGTGAGAGGCTAAAACAATGGATCTCAATGGGATTTGGTTTACTTATCATAGCTTTTATTCTTCATTTCACAGACGGTAAATTCATCGTTCCTATCCATCCCACCGCAATCGATGAAAATGAAAAGTTATGTAGACGTTTACTCTGTTTTCGTGTTCTGTTTTTTCTTGCAGCAATTCCTCTAAACAAGCAACTATACAGTTTTAGCTATGTTTGTTTCACTGCTGGTGCAGCTGGAATTGTATTTTCCGGATTCTATATACTGGTATACAAATGCTGCAACTTTGAAAACTTAAAGCCTATGTTGTTCGGACTCTACAAAAATGTCGTCAGGTGCATTGTTGGATCCTCCAAAAATAGTGCATTGTTTGAGGATCTGACACGGATGCGGCAACATTTTTGGAGAGTCCGAGCAACATAGCTTAAAACTAAGATCTCAATTTCGTAATCGAATTCTAAATATTTTTCTTTTGGGAATTGAATACATAGATTGATGTTTTGGGATTGAGAATCCCATTTTTGTGGTTGGAATGGATTGGAATGAATGCAATGTTGATATTTGTAATGGGAGCACAAGGGATCTTTGCTGGATTCATAAATGGATGGTATTTCAAGAATGAAGACACCAACCTTGTAAGTACCATATCATTCACTTTTTCCCAAAAGTAGTGTCTAACCAGTGGCGTACGCAGAATTATGTGTAAGCAGTGTCAGCTTATTATCATAATTCAAACATTTCGAGTTGTAGAGGTTCTAAGACTTTGCTTCTTGGCCTATTTTGTGTGTGTGAATTCTTGAACTAGAAGTCACCAAGCTAGCACCAAAAGTAGTGTCTAACCAGTAGCGTACGCAGAATTATGTGTAAGCAGTGTCAGCTTATTATCATAACTCAAAACGTTTTGAGTTGTAGAGGTTCTAAGACTTTACTTCTTGTCTTATTTCGTGTGTGTGGATTCTTGAACAAGAAGTCACCAAGCTAGCACCAAAAGTAGTTTCTAACCAGTGGCATACACAGAATTATACGTCCATAGTGTCAGCTTGTTATCATAACTCAACTTGTACGCGAGTTTTTTTGTTTCTAGTTGTTGACGTTCTTAATGAAGCATGAGAACATGAACAAGCTCAGTCTTTCGTTATTCATGTGACCCTGCCTCATGGCACTTCCAAAGGGACCTAAAGTGCATGATCGTTTCAATATCCGAAATATATATATAAAGGAAAAATCCCCCACTTGTTGTTCCTTTCCTTTCTCTGTCATATTGACTATTGACATAGCAAAGTCTTGTTCTATTGACCGCGATATCCACCCTCTCTATATACACAGTAAATGTTTTTAACACTTTTAACTGATCTCGGTTTTGAGTTCTGAGAACTTAAGTAGTTTCAGCGAATATTAATCATTTCTTTTTCCTTGTTCTTTTTTTTCAGGTAAATTGGATTCAACATCATGTATTCTTTGATGTGTGGAAGTCACAAAAAGTGGGAACTTTATTGTATGTAATATTTGCTGAGATTACATTCTGGGCAGTTGTTGCTGGGATTTTTCATAGACTTGGTATCTATTGGAAACTATAAAGAATCACAACAAAATATGGCAAACGAAAGCAGTGGCGGAGACTGGATTTTCATCCGAGGGGTTCATCATCAATCTACTATATATACATGGAGAAAAGATTGACTTATATATACAGTGTGATTACCTAGCGAAGGAAGTTCAGATGAACCCCTTCCTCCCTTGTTGTAACTTGTAAAGTGTAATCAAAATCATTCTACAAACACTTCATTGCCTTAATCTTTCTTCTTTTATAATCTTTGTGTCAACTTTAGTTGTTCTTCTGATCTCAACACAACTATAATCTATATACACCGATAGTGTAACGAACTTTTACATTGTCGATAATCAAATGTATTCTATTTAGATTGTACAGTTTAAAAAAACCAATTCAATGCACAAAACATTCTGTTATTGACACAATAGATTCAGGGAACGGCCGCAACTCAAGAGGTGTAATGTAAGCAGCCTACTATGACGTGAGCATCCGTGGATAGATACTTTTTAAATCCTCTCTTTGTTTTAATTTGTTTGTCTTACTTTCCTATGCATCTTTTCTTTTTTAGCGACTCATTTATTTTAACATTCCACATGACATATGTAAGCGCACAAGTCACAAGATTAAAGAATATTTTGATATATTCTATGTATCTTTAATTTAAGACCATAAAATTAAAAAAAAATTTATTTTTCTTAAATTTCGTGGCAAGTCAAAACTAGACAAACAAATTGAAGCGGAAGAAGTATGCTTTAACATCAAATCATAATTCACACACACCAAAAAAAAGACAATCCTTAGGTAGATTGGATCTGATTTGACTTTATGTAATTTGTGTGAAATGACAGATAGGCAGTCACTTCAGTAATAAAGTGATGTAAAAATGTTTCCTAAAGTTTGTTTTGTTCTGTTTTGGGGACTTTTCCAAAATTGGAGGAAGGAATATCAACATATTTATTAATCATAATTTAAATGAATTTGAATAAATTCTCTTTATTATTAATATTATTTTTATAGTTCACCTTATCTCCACAAATGTGGACAATTAAGGGAAGGTTTGAAACCCTAGTAACAGAATCAATTTATCGAGCTAACTTTTATGCCAGCACGAGTAATTTAACTCATTACTATCTTGTAAGAACATTGAGATCGTCTTTTTCACCCTTCTTTTAAACTAAAAATAACTTACCGCAACTTCCCTCCTTTATCCGCACCAAATACAAATAATGCTTTAAGAAACTCAAGCAAATAGAATTAGTAGGGGCTACCAATATCTAGTTGAAATTACCTCAATTAATCATTATACATTAAAGGACAAACGGCAGCCCGATGCACAAATGGCAGCCCGATGCACAAAGCATTCCGCATTAATGCAGGGTTAGAAAAGAGTCATACCTCAAGAGTGTGATGTAGAGAGTTTACCCTAATGCAAGCACCAATGATTGCTTTCACGGCTAGAACCTATGATTTATAAGTCACACAGAAATAACTTTACCATTACTCTAAGACTCCCCTTTAATATTCATATATTAGCTCTTTTTTATATATAATCATACTGTCCGGATGGTACGTTTCTGGACCAGCTTCTGCGCACCTCGATCAATTTCACAGGGTACCTACTACCTTCCACCAAACACAGGTGCTGAATTACTCTGTCCACTAACACTCGAAGAGATGAGAAAAATCACCTAGTGCTTTTGCCTCCGCCGGAAGGGCTCTTCTTACTGAACCCCTACTCATTGCCTTAACTTTACACTAGTAAACATGAAAAACTTTAAAATGAACTTGCCTAAACACATCATCTTATAAAACTTGTATAAACGCTAAACTAAAAAAAAGTCTTAAACTTCTTGACATTTCTCACATGATTCTACAAGGTTAGCCTTGCAAAATCTTGCAATTGAAACTAGACAGACCCTAGTTCTTTTACCTCTACATTAATACACTTTATATACATTGTACATTGAGTCAAATGAGCCTTTTAGCAATGAACACAGGAGGAACTGTACATTCACTAGTTGTTTACTCCCAACCCATTAACATCTTCCAAACAGCTTCTACAATCTTGTTCCTCGGGGGTCCAGAACCGTTCCCTTCGTCCAGTAAGACACGATAAATTTCCCATTCTCGATCACCAATCAGATGTCTCCCTACTTCAGCCTGAAAATCGCAATAAGCAACAAGTTAAGACTACTGCATTTAAAACCTACGCGACGTGAGCCGCATAGCATTGACACAAGTAACATCTTTTCCTCTTTCTAATTTTCATTCCAACTAAGTTTCCTGCCTCAGTGGTCAAATGAGTAACAAATTTAGACGCTCGGTTACAGTAAGAAAGGTTCGTAAAAAATTTAATTAATACAATATCCCTCATCCAAGCCATGTTGCAGCAATTTTTGGAGGATCCGATATGGGTGTGGCTCTACGGGTTTCGGACCTTGCTGCAGGAAAAAGCTTGGTCTTTAAGCGGAAAAGGGTAGAGGGGCGGGACATTATCTACCGAGTTTCAAACAGTGTGCCATTGGCCCTCTTATCGGTTATCAGAAAAGAAAAAATTATGTCGCTCTATCAACGTCATGACATTTTTACACTTAAAACCAGCTTTTATCTCTAAGGCAGTGACGAGGGTAATAGTGAACCATAGAGTGATACATGACGACTTACCGAAAAGATGCCAATATTGAGCATCTTGAGAGCCAGTGTAATGTCATAAAAGACAATTGGTCGACCCTTGCCGGATAACTCTACAGGGTTTGCAACCAGTAATTCTGCATCAGGACCTCGATTCATCAATGCCACTCTGAGAGGACGACAGAGTTCCATTTGAAGACGCAAGCACAAACCATTCAGCTTGTTAGCGTCAACTATTTTCTTGCCATCAGCTTGCATTACGAACAACTCAAGCTCACAATCTGTTTTAGGTTTTGCCGTGAAGCGCCCATATGATATCTGATACAACAATGAAGTTATTGGTGAGAAATAGTTTTAATTTAGTTCATTATCACTGTGGTTGCATGAAGAGCAAACACATAAAAAATAACATAAATTTTTCATTAGCACATAAAGCGCGATTCTGCACTAAATCGCACAAACAAAAATATGTTTGATCAGAAGTTCAAGTTTCAACTTCCAAACTTATATCTTAACAGGATATTGGTGTTTACGATGTATATGGATTGGTTGTTGAGAGATTTCATTCGCCTTCTGCAGATAACCACGAGAATTTATATCAAAAGATATTTTAGAGATATAGAATTATGTACCTGAATATTGTAGTCTTTCAGTGTCCTCATTATGTCATACAGAAGACCTTTGTGATCTTGGCAAACAATCTTGAAGAGAGTATGACCACGGCTCATCAAATTATCGACAGTGATAGACGCTTTGTTGCAGGCAAGAGATGTACTCAGTTGCTCATGAAGTATTTCAAAGCTAAACATGTCTTCGGCAATTTCTTGAGGAACGAACGATGGTCCTTGAGAGCAACTGGTGATTTCAGACCCGACCATTTCTATGTCACAACTAATCATGGCGTCACCCAGAACAGATTTCAATTGGTGATGTGTGTCTTCTTGTCTCTTCTTTGTATGTAGAAGTTCTCTGATAAAACATTTGAATAAGGATTCTTTTATCGCACAAATGTTAAACCAAAAGAAGATATAATTTTGTTAAATGAAAGTCGAAAGATTTGGAAGACGCTAACAGAGAGAACTTACAACAGAAAATACTCATAACAGAAATCTGGCCTAAGCATTTCAGCACAAGTTCACATGATAAGATGGTGCGAGTGTGTGACCAAAGGCGAAAAAAGAGATTAAGTTAAAACTAGCCACTAAGTTAATCATGTTGGTACCTAACTTACAACTATAAGTAAAGTTCGCCGCACAGAGGTTTGAATTCTTAAAAGAAAATCAGCGACAGAGTCCACTGGTAGCACAATTTTTTATCAGAAATTCCACATGTAGCAATTATCTCCACAAAAGATTCACAAATAACATACAGGTTTGCTTATGACGGAATTAATGTTGATGGTGTTCTCATGAAGAAACGCAGTCGACTATCACAGGATAAGCTGCTACAAGATATGCCAACAATCACAAGAAGCGAGTGGAAGTTTGTAGTAAAGCATTGGAATTGGCATCAGTTAATAAAGCATATTGATTTTGATAGCTCAAATTTACAAGAAAATACTAAGCAAACATACTTCAGAGAGGAGAGAGGTAGAGACGGAGCAACAAAAAAGGATTTACGCATAAGAAACTATGAATGACTGGCAGCAACTTTAAGAGACCAAAAAATTTTGTACCTTGTGTCAGTGATGAAGAACAGGTCCATTACTTTTCCATCTGGAGTGGTGGATACCTTCACCTTCTTTATTGTAAGCTCAAGCTCGGAAAGTACCGCCGTCACATCTGCAATAATTTTTTAAAAACTTACTACAGGTATACCCGGATAACCTTCTGGGACAAGTTATTTGCCCAGCCGGTAGCCACCAACGACAAAGAACCAGATGCATATATTGCTCGAGTAAGTAAACTAGAAGTTGAAAACGAAATTTAACACACTAAAAGTTCATATAATTGTAATTTCTTGAGAGTTGAGAGCTGAAAACACAATATGAATAAGTCTAATTCAATTGAAAACAGAAAAGGTAACACATCCACAGGATTTAGATTAAAAAGAAAAAAGGTACTGCACAGCAAGTTTAGAAAACAAGCTTCAAATTAGTTACCGTGCAAAAGGCCCCTTCGATCGTAGCAACAGAACGTCAAGAGGAATACATCAGGAGGCCTTGGAGACAACTCAGCACGATAATATGATATGCCGGAGGCAGAAGAACAAGACGGACAAGCTCCCATAAGTCTCTTCTTTAACAGATTCCATCTTGTGTCTGGTCTTCCCACCACCCAAAACACTATGTAGCACCATATCCCATCCGTCGATACATCTTCAATAAAAGAATCAAAGTGTAAGATGGCAAATTACAAAAATCTCCAGTAGATATCAATTATCACAGTTGTATTATCAACCAAACTGTCTGAATTATCCTCAATCTCCTTGAAACAGATCCAAATTGACAGTCAAAAACACAAATTCCAGACACACATAGAAAAACTACTCCACTTTGAAAAAGAAAAAGTATTCCACTAATCCTCAAAACCAGTAGACTCTCAACCAAATTTCAGAAATTCAACACTAGTGATTGATTATATCGAGAAAGATTCGATCTATTCACTCTCTGCCACACGCACACAAAAAAAAAATGAAAGCTTCACTATAATTACTTTGCAAGAAGACAATGGAAAGAGCTGAGAGCATACCAACTCAGACAATAGAGAGACCAATGAAGAGAAAAAGTATTCCACTAATCCTCAAAACCAGCAGCACTCTCAACCAAATTTGAGAAATTCAATACTAGTGATTGATTATATCAAGAAAGATTCAACCTTTTTCACTCAGTGCCACACACACACACACACACCATTGATTATATCAACAAAGATTCAATCTTTTCACTCTCTGCCACTCACACACACACAGCTGATTATATCAAGAAAGATTCAATGTTTTCACTCTCACACACACAAAAAAAAACTGATTATATCAACAAAGATTCAATCTTTTCACTCTCTGCCACTCACACACACACAGCTGATTATATCAAGAAAGATTCAATGTTTTCACTCACACACACAAAAAAAAACTGATTATATCAACAAAGATTCAATCTTTTCACTCTCTGCCACTCACACACACACAGCTGATTATATCAAGAAAGATTCAATGTTTTCACTCACACACACAAAAAAAAACTGATTATATCAACAAAGATTCAATCTTTTCACTCTCTGCCACTCACACACAGTGAAAGCTTCACTATAATCACTTTGTATGTTGATAGAAGAAAATTTTCATGAATTGGAGAGAGCTGAGAGCATACCAACTTGACAATAGAGAGACTCCTCAAAACCAGTAGACTCTCAATCAAATTTCAGAAACTCAACCCCAATAAGAAAGATTCAATCCTTTCACTCTCTACCACACACACACACACAAAAAAAAAATGATTATATCAAGAAAGATTCAATCTTTTCACTCTTTGACACACATACACACAAAAATAAAAAAACTGATTATATCAAGAAAGATTAAATCTTTCGTTCTCTGCCACACACTGACACACACACACATACAACTGATTATATCAAGAAAGATTCAATCTTTTCACTCTCAACAGACATACACACACATACAACTGATTATATCAAGAAAGATTAAATTTTTCACTCTATGCCACACACACACACACACACACACACAACTGATTATATCAAAAAAGATTCAATCTTTTCACTCTCTGCCACACATACACACACATACAACTGATTATATCAAGAAAGATAAATCTTCCACACACACACACACACACACACAATGAGAGCTTTACTATAATTATACTTTGCAAGAATACAAAAGAAAGAGAGAGAGAGAGAGAGAGAGAGCTAAGAGCATACCAACTCTGACAACAGTGAGTCCAAAGAAGAGTATGATTCTACAAAGATCAGAACCTAAACCAGTCTTATCAGGACAATTAACAGTAATCACACTTGGTTCACCTTCTCTTTCTGAATGATTCAATAAAACAACATCATCATACAAAATTCCCATCTCCTCCTCTCCTTCTCCTTCTTCCTCCAAATGGAGTTGGAGGGGTTGCCTTTTTTCTCCTCCTTTTCCAATTTTTTTCAGTTTTTTTCACCAACTAATATAGAAAATTAGTAATAAAGATTCAATCAAGAATCTTCTCTTCTTCCTTTGTTTTACATCTATTCCTCCGCCTACACCTCAGCTTCCTTATAGTTTTTTGTTCTATACAGGGTAAAGATTTTTGTTTTAAATACTAGGATTTCTTGGTGGATATTTGGTTTTATTTTTCCTATTTTATTTTATTTTATTTATTAGTTTTCATTTTTTTTCCTTTTGAGGGACTTACAAGGAGGAGAGTAATTTTCACTGACCAAACATGTGGGGTAGAAATTTAAAAAAAAAAAAAAAACATGTGTGGGGTTGAAGAAAGGTACAAACAAAGAAACTAGCTGGAATTTCTAGGAAATAAAATTTATTTTATCCTTGGGAATTTTTTGAGTAAATAATTTTCCACTTTTTTTGTGATTAAATTTTCTGGAATTAAAGGGGGGAAAGGTGATATGGCTATACAAATGGAGTACTAAATTATATGCAATTTACCTTCGTTTTTTTTTAGTTCTAAAATTATTTAAACTAGTTTTAATATTCTATCCAAATATATCAATCGAGAAACAACAACAACAAACTCAATGTGTTTATATTATACCTAACTCATATAACTAGAAGTACGTCAATACTCAATTACTTTTAACTCCATGATCTGCATAACTTTATATCTAAGTCATATCCTTAGTTTGCTGAAATTATGTCATGTTTGTCTAATCACTCCTCCCCACTCTCACCGCACTCTCTAGTTTTTCTTCGGCTTACCTCTATCTCTTTTAACTCTATCTATAGTTAACATTTCACACTTCCTCACTGGTGCATTCTCGCACCTCCTCTTCATATGTTTGAAACATTTCAGACTTGCTTCTCTCATTTTGTCTGCTACGGAGACCGGCCACTCCCACCTTGCCTCGTATAACTTCGTTCTTAATCAGATCTCTCCTAGTATGCCCACACATTCATCTAAACATCCTCATATATATTCGCTACCTTTATTTTCTGAACATGATCCCAGGAAATTTATTCGAACCTAAGTCTTCCTAAGCGTTTTTAACTGGCCAACACTTTGCCTCATACAATAGTGTTGGTCTAATCATCACTCTGTAGAACTTACATTTAAGCCTTGGCGGCACATTCTTATCTCACAGTACCTAGAGACGAGCTTCCATTTCACTCACACAGCTCCAATACGGTGTGTGAATCATCATCAAACACCCTATCTACTCGAATTATGGACTCAAGATACTTGAAGTTTTCTCTCTTGGATATGACTAGTATATCAATTTTCACTTTCACCTTGATTTGCCTCATGAGTCACATCACTAAACTTGCACTAGCTGCTTAACCCGGTACATTTAGACTCTAGAGCCTCTCCCTCTAAACTTTCAGCTTATCGTTAACTCCACCACGCAACTCACCCGTCAATACTATGTAACAAATAACATATGTCACAACACCTTTCTTAAAACATATCGTGTCAATTCGTTCATCACTAAGACAAAAAAAATTCGCTAAAGATTAATCTCTAGTGCAATTTCATCATGATCGAAAAATATTCAAAGTCACCCCCTAGTGGCCTAGTCTGGTGTTGATTCCATTATACATGAACGTAAGTATATGTACACCTCTAGACTCCAAATATTTCTATAGATTCTCCCTAAGAACTTTGTCATAGGAAAATATTATTTTATTTATATTCTCATTTCTACCTTATTTTTTTCTTCTTTTAAAAAAAATTGTGCTAATATTTTCTTTTTAAGCTGATTAAAATAGTTACAAAATTTTAAAATGTTTTAAACTTTCCATTAAGGATAAGAAGCAAAGCACTATAGAAAACCCCACGTGGGTAATGAATGACAAGTGATAAAGTAATAGCAATAATTAATAGTTCTATTTTTATGTTTGTCGGTTTGACTATATACTTAATTAGGTCAATGCATTATCTTTTTTAAGAAAAAATCTCATTTGCGGATAACTTGGAACAACAATATATCGTGATAAATTGGATACACCATTTTCTCATCTCTTTTTTAGCCGCCTGTCACGTGTCCCTCTCACGTGCTTATCTCGACGGACTTTTCAAGAAAGCTCGGTACATTAATTTTGATATTCGATTTTTAAAGATACTATATCATTAGCATATCAAATTAATTCGGTATGATTTGATATTTTAAAGTTTGATTTTGATATTTTGCAATATAGTAAATCGATAATTATAGTTTGTTCAACTTTGATTAATATATACTTATATAATATGGTATTATGACTTTGACTTTTCAAAAAAAAGTCTCAATTGTATCATATTAACACATTTTGCTAATCAATTACATAAAAAAGATATTTCAATCAAGATAGTGTAGTCAAAGTTTTAATATTTGCTAGTTTAATAGTATATAAAAATTATTTATAACTATATACTTCGATATGATATTCGATATTTTGATATGTTATTTATAAATATTGAATACCATATCAAATATAAAAAAAATTAAAATTTATATTATATATCATATCAAATATCATAATCTAATATTACAATATTAAAAAGTTCAATTCAGTATGATAATTCGATATATAACTGATATGTTCACCCCTATTGGTAACAATAACATAGCAACCAAAAAAGTGTGAAAATTGCTTGCACTATTTAAGGCTTGAACTTTTAAATTTCATACGAATTACAAAAGGAAATGAAAAATAAATAAAAAAATGCGATGTGAGGTCATGGTGGATAACATGATTATGTAATTAAAATGGCAATAATTGAATTATTTATTGGAGAAAAGTATGAATGTGATATTGGTCTTGATAAAGTTGGAAAAACAATTTAAAAGGTAGAATATTCAAGTGGAGGTTGGCTCAAATCCAATTTTATGTAGTGGCCACCTTCTTTGTTTTTTAAATGTATTTGAAATTTATTGGCTCGATTAGTTTCAAATTTACACCTATTTAAGGCCGGAGAAATACTCCATATCGAGGAATTTCTTAATTTTCAAGAATCGAACTCAAAAAACCCTAAATAAGAGTGAAGAATGTATATATATCTCTTCCATCTCATCATACCCTTTAATTAGTGATTCTGTATTTTTTTTGTTGTGATGCTCATGACGAAAGGCGGGACGATGATGATGGATCATAAAAGACTGGCAGGTTTATAGTCTGACAAGCTTCTAAAGAAGAGATTCACATAATACCTTAGTTGAATCACACATAAAAATGGAAAGAAAATGTGAAAAGATTTATATATCATACGATTTTAGAACAGTATTGTAAAAATCAAGCGATTCATCCCTTTAAGTGATTAAGTGAAGCGATGCGATATTTGTGTGATTCAAGACTGTGAAGCAATCACTTTTTGCTTTGAAACGTGAAGTGACTCTAAAATAAGAGGATAGCCTCCATTTCTTCTTTATTTAAACTTAATACTCAATAACGACATAGTTCAAAGGATAAATCTACAAAGTTTATTGAATCAAAGCGAAAACTATGTATCATGAGCTTGGATCATGACATTTTCCAATACTCCACATTGTGTTAAAGTTAATAAAATGACACACAAAATAAGACAACACAAAAATAAAACAAAGTAGTGAACTAGATCTATGTGATATAGTTCTTATGGTGGCTAATAAAAAAATAATTACTAGTTGTTTGAAAATGAGAGGTTGAAACTTTTAGTAAAAACTCCCTTACAAGTGGGGTTCTGTACCATTGCTATTCACATTATAAAATACAATAAAATAATATGCATGCTTGTAATTTAATGCTATGTGAAAGTGGAGGACTAGGATTAGATTCATATCCCTTTGCAAATAAAGTAGACAAATCATCTAATATTTTTTCTTGTTGATGCATTTTTTTCATGGTATATAGCATTCTTTTTTCAAATATATAAATGGGGGAAAGTGGGCTAGGAAATAAGGGAAGAAATTAAATACATATGTGACATAAAAAAATTGTTTTCTTTTTTGAAGATATCAAAGAAATTGGGAATAGGAAAGAGGATTGTAAAACAGGGAATCAAACTCTCACCAATAAAGTGTAAGAACGATTTAATTATACATTTGAAGTTGATTTTTTTCAAGTTTGAAAAGTTGGTGCTAATCACGTTGTCAAGGAAAACAATTTAAATTATACAAAATTTCTATATCTCCAGGTTGTTGACTGGTCAAGAACTCGCACGTTTAAAAGATGAAAGTAGAAAAAATAAGGATGTTGAGATGAATGTGTCGCATACTAGGCGAGATAGGATAAGGAACGAAGATATCCAGGACAATGTGAGAGTAGTCTCTGTGGTAGACAAGATAAGGAAAGCAAGACTGAGATGATTCGAAAATGTGAAGAGGAGATGCACGATGCTCCAGTGAAGAGGTCTGAGAAGATGGATAGGGTGAGTCTAAGGAGAGGTAGAGGTAGGTCGGAGAAGTATTGGGAGAGATGATTAGACATGACATGGCATATACTTACAGCTTACCAAGGATATTATTACCCTAGATAAGAGGTTATAGAGATCGAAGATTAAGGTAGAAGGTTAGTCGATAGTCGAGCGTCGTCTAGTTTTAGTATTATTGTATGTTATCATTATTCTCCTATTATCTTATTCTTCGATTTAATTATTACCTTTTGTTTCTTTTGCTTCAATTATCATATTATTTGTTGTTGATACTGTTCTTTTCTCTATTATTTTCGACATGACTTCTCCTTTATTGTATTTCCTTTTCATACCTAATTTGATATGTTTCACTTGAGTCGAGAGTCTATATATCGAAAACAACTGCTTTACCTTCGCAAAATAGGAGTAAGGCTGCTTAATTACACTGAATATATTATTATTATTATTATTGATATATATATATATATATATATATATATATATATATATAGTATTACATGTTTGTTAATGAGGACGACATGAAGTAGTATTTCACGACAGGATGCTTTTAAGAATCAAGTAATATATTTGTGAAAATGAAAGATATTTCTTCCCCCATCTAAATATTTATTTAAGAAATACTATTTATTTGGCCCTACATTATTCAAACATACCAAGATGAAAGTGATTTTTAGTGACATGGTTTAAGCTTTGATTTCGAAATATTATCAAGTTATCCTTCATTGATAAACGGTAAAAACTTATTCGTATCATATATTTATATTCGATCCAAAGGCAGAATTAGTATGCCGATTACGAATTGTCGGAGTCTAGTTATTTTGTGCAAACCTTACATTTATATTTTAAAATCTATTTAATATGTAAAAATAATTTATGAAGAACTCAATGACTTTTTAAAAAAAAATTAAGAAATCATAAGCTTAATATCTTAGTCTTGTCTTTATTTAGAACAAATCAATACACGCATGATATATGTGTTGCATATTCATTTTTATCATTGTTCTTGGTAAATTAATGTAGAGTATTATTTTATTAAATTATTTAACCACATGTTGAATTAAATTAATTTGATATAAATATTCGGGGATTACAAGGTGGGTAATCAAATTCTCGCTAACAAAATAAAAGTTTAAATAGCCAACTAACTGAGCTATTAAGATTTCCCTCGACTTATATATATATATATATATATATATTAAAAAAACTAGAAAATTGGAAATTTTAAGATATTTCATGCCTATAAGGATAGATACAATTCAAGGACAAACAAATGGATGTGTGATTGCAAAAGGCTAGAGTTTGGGATAAACATAATCATTATGGTGAAAATGACTTATTTGTCTAACCCATTTTTTTAAAAAATAATAATAATAAAGCTGTTTACTCTTTTATTTTATACACACAAAAAAAAAGTTTGGTTCTTTAGTGATTTTTTTCCCTCCAACCTATTAATTCTTGTTATATTTAAAATTATGTTCTTTATTGCTTTCATCTACATATATAATAAAGTACAACCTTGCTTGAACAATACTTTAATTTTGGCTAATCTCAACTAATGATACCAACATAATAAATTAATAATCCACTAAAAATACATAAAATAAAAAATATCTCCTAATATATTATATATCGAAGGGAGATATTTACAAATATACATACATATGGCTTAATTAGGTGGCTTCTTTTTTATTATTATTAATCATTAAAATAATTAGGCGGCTTTTTTAATTATTATTAACAATCCTTAAAATTTAAACGATTAACGCGGAAAAGGATTATTACCAACGAGGATCATAGTGTAGAGATAAGTACTCCCTCATGCTTAACCAGATATCTCGGGTTTGAGTTTCTCTAGATACGAAATCGTCTTTGTTAGGAAGTGTTTTACCCTCAATGAGAGACTTAATAACGGAAAGCTCAAGGATGCCTTTGTTTGAGAAAGCTCAATGCATCTCTTCATGTCAATCGACTCGAGGATACCGGCGTGAATTCGAATTTAGTTGAAGTCTAATATGATACCAAATGCCGGATGAAAAACCAAAATAAAAAGAATATTTGGAATTATTGCCACAGGGCAAAACAAAAAAAAAAAGTCCCATAAAAGAGTAGCAAGTGCAACAGATAATTGGTACCACGTATTACATTAACTATAAATAATTATTGGAACTTTAGTCAATGAACAATAAATCACGTGGACTCACCACTATAGACTACTGCTAAATAATCAAATGTCACAGATTCGACTAGTAAATATAATATCATCGTTAATCAGGTGCAAAGCTAAGAACGCTACAAAGGGTTCATTCAAACTTTTTTCGTTAAAAGACTTACATTATATATATAAGATTAAAAGTTATCAAATAATATACGTACAAAGTTAAGAATATTTTTTTATCTATATGTAGTAGATATTAAATTTTCTTGATTTCTTCGTTTATTTGTTTTTCTATATTTTAACTCCCTTCAGTAAAAATGTTAGGCTTTGCTACTGACTTTAATAGGGAGCACTTCAATTTCAAAAACTAAATTTTTTTATGCAAATTTTATTTAATTAAATCTCAAAATAAATACCAAATATTAGGTTAAAAACAATGAAAATAAAAATTATGTAGACCCAAGATAGAGACTTTACCATATAAAATCACTATGAATCTTTGGGATTGCTATAAGGAGACATTGTTTACTTTTAGCCCTTTGACAAATTATTTACTCAACTATAGATTTTGGATTCAAATTTCAAAAATGAAATCGTCATTAATAAGAAACATTTTATTTTTAATGTAAATTTTTCCGATATGAATCTGATTAATCAGACCCTAAAATAAATATCGAACATCATATATGAAACTCAAAAAAAAAATCATATCATGTCAAGTCAATATTAAAGACTTTTACCACATAAAATCACTAAAAATTAAGATAGAAACTTTTATCAAAGTAAGCTTTTTCGACGTGAATCTAACACTACTAAAACAGGTCGAAAATCGAGGGACACTTTCGATTTTTTTGACTAAGGCCAACCCATACCAACGGACTAGATTACATCGGGAAATGGTGGGTCGTTTAAGGAAACAGACGAACTTCATCAGTTAAAATCGAGAGGTATTTATCGAATTCCTTAAATTTACAAATATTATTTTTTATTGAAAAAATAATATAAATATCAAACTTCGAATATGAAAACAAAAAAAATACTAAAAATCTTTGGGATTGTTATTAAGAAACATGTTTACTTTTTAGTCATTGGACAAATGTCTACTCATATGTGCTAAGGAAAATGAAAGATTATGACTAGCCTACCTATAATAAGGATGTTAGTTGCTTTCACATTTAATATTACTAACAAATAGATAAAAAATCAAATAATTATGATGCAATATTATGACTTTATTTGTAAATATTTTTGAAGTTTCCTTAAATGCCTAAACACAATTTCCAACATGGAGAATTTAATATTTAAACATTTCAGGTTGATACAAATTCTTTTACTAATGATGTTGTCTGCCTCATTTTCTATATTTTCTTAGAGTTAATTATACTAAAAATTCCTATAATATAATTTAGTTTGAGAAACACCCTCTATATTTAAAATCAAACACTTATATCCCAAACTATTTGGGAAGAAATAATTTTACAAGTTCAAATTCAAAAATTCAAACTAGTAATTAATTTTCACTTTGTTCACGTGTAAGAGTAACAAACATATTTTCATGAATCAAACATGTGAAAATTATTTGGAAGAAATTTTTTTGCATGTTCAAGTTCAAAAATTCAAACTACTAATGAATTTTTCCCTTGTTGATCACGCGTATTTTTCATAACGCAAACAAGTGAACTATTTAGAAGAAAAAATTTTGCAAGTTCAATTTCAAACATTCAAACTAGTAATGAATTTTCTCCTTGTTGATCTTGATCATGTGTAAGAGCAATAAACATATTTTTCATGAACCAAAATACCTGAAAATTATTTGGAAGAAATTCTTTTACAAGTTTAAGTTCAAAAATTCAAACTAGTAATGAATTTTACGTTGTTCATGTGTAAGAGCAATAAACATATTTTTCATGAATCAAATACGTGAAAATTATTTGGAAGAAAAAAATTACAGGTTCAAGTTCAAAAATTCAAACTAGTAATGAATTTTCACCTTGTTCACGTGTAAGAGTAACAAACATCCTTTTCATGAACCAAACACGTGAAAATTATTTGATTTTTTTTTTTGCAGGTTCAAGTTAAAAAATTCAAACTACTAATGATTATTCATCCGTATTGAGTCCCACTTATTTGGTAAAAAAGTCTATAAAAGTGCACTCTTTTATTTAAAAATTTATTTCATTTTAAGGATAGTTTTGAAACATTGCAAAGTCTTTTTATATTTCTTAAACTTCGTGTCAAATTAAATTACATCACATAAATTAAATCAGAACGGAGTTTTTTTAAAAAGATGCAATATGACAAGAACAACTACTTAGAAGCAAATGTACGATCACCAAAAATAATATTCCTTCATTCTTAATTATTAAAGATTTGAGACTCGAACTTTAGATATGAAGAAAAAAAGTTGTTAGTAAAAAATATTTCTCCTTAAATAATTCTTATGCAGCACGACTTTAAATTAGTTGAAATTCTACTGCGAATATAATATAGACCCCCCTCCCCCCTCCCCCCCAACCCAAAAAAAAGGACAAATGTATGAACTTTTCATGCTTCTTGAAAGGCCAAATACCTAAAAGAGTCATGTCAATTTAATCAATTATCCCCCAATCCCCTCCTTGTGATAATGAAATTTATATATCTTACATGATATATGGACAAAGATTTCTTAATCACTCTTTTTGTTTAAGAAAACAAAAGCTATGTGTATTTGGATGAGATAAAGGAAATCTAATCCTTAATTAGCACGTGGAACAACCATAACTAATTAGCAAAAAAATCTTGTGCTTTCACGGATTAAAATTAATTTGGGACCACTCCTTTAACAATTTTTATCGCAAAAAAGAAAAGAAAATATCTAAATGCAAATCAAAGATATAATACATAAACGTGTTCTTTAACTTGGTTTCAACTGACATTTATGTTTTTCAACTTTGAATGTGCCCAAATAAGCACTTAAACTTGTATAAAGTTGAACCAGTAGACACACTTGTCTTACGTGACGTCCTACGTGGCAATTCGCGTGAGACACCACTTAGAATGTGTGTGTCTACTTATTCAACTTTATAATAATAATTTAAGTATCAACATGTGCACCCCAAAATTGAAGAATAGAAATATCAGCTAAGGCCAAGTTAAATAGTATATTTATATATTATGCCAAAATCAAACAAATATTTAGGACCCATTGCTGCAAGATATTTTAATTCCCTAGTTAAGATATTTTCAAGTAGGAAATAGGTTATATTTGGACTATTTTAAAAAGGGGAAATGACTAATTTACGCCTCTAATTTAAATAATTACATTCATCCTTCGATTTCTGTTATACTATGTAGCTAAATTATTGTTAACAAACTTTAAAAAAAAAAAGGATCATATCAATCAATGAAATATTTGAGACTAACACGAACTATTATAAGTGATCGAAACTCGTATGACAAATCTAGCATCGAAAGTACGAATTCGGCAGAATCTAATAGTTTTGATACAAAATATGTATCGAAATGGGTTGGCTTGGGGTCTTCCTTCTCGAATTGTTCTCTCAAGCGAGTTGATTATCGGTATGCTTACTTTGCCGATAATGATAAATGATCAACAAGTCAAGCAAGGATTTTTCGCATAAGGCACTAATACATCGCTTCTGTGAGTCATAGTTTCATCTCACGAGTTCTTAGTAGGGACACAAAACGCGATTATAATGGAGAAGTCGAGTCACTGAATGTGTAAATACTATAAACTTTCGAACTCATAATTTCAAATTCTAAATTTGTCTCCGTTGAGATTTGCACTCATGAGTAAGTTTTGGATGGAGTTGTTTCAACTATTGGATATATTACGAATTGCACCCTTCAACTTGTTACAACTTCACTTAAAACCACCCACTTTAAAGGACCACAATATAAGTGAATGGACTAAAATTAGTTTTCTAAATTAGCCACACGTTTTCAGCTCACAACTTTTTTAGTCCCTCATAATGGCATTTGGCTTCTCATGAAAATTAACTTCTATAAGGTGATAAAGTAATTCAGAATTTAAAGTTTATGGATTTTAATAAGTTTATGAGTTTTAGTTTTATCACCGAACCCACTAGCTAGTCTTGGTTATTGGGTTCGCACTTAAATATTCATACATATTTAATGAAATTCTTGACACAAGTACAGAGTCTAAGCAAAAGCTACTGGGTTCGTTCGAACCCGTAGCTAATACTCTTTCTCCGCCCCTAAGTAATATGATATTTATTGTTGTATGTCACACACATCATCTAAGTATTCATGGACACCAAGGCAATAAGCTTTTCTTTTGTGGTGTGTGCGCAGTGCGCTTACGTCTCTAAACTATAGTAAAAGTAGTAAACCGACCTGTTGACGAACAAAAGCAGTAAATCGGTCCCCCACGACATCACTATGTTATTTCCATATTCATCTCGTCGAATCCTTACTTATGATACCAGTTATTAGGATTAATCAGTTCAAAGATATTTTTAACATGAAGTAATATTGATCATTTTGAAACAAGTCCACACGTTTTCCGATAAAAAAACCTTCACACGTAATATATAGTTCTTTTTTTTAGCTATTAATATGAAATTTTGTTCGTACCATTAACATTTTAACTCACAAAATAAGAAAAGCTTAATACTCCATATGGCTTTTGAAAGCCTTTAGGAATAAAAGAAGTTACTTGGAAAATTCCTGAATTCTTCATCTAATTAATTAATTACACCATCATCACTTAACCATAGTCTTAAAAAGTTATAAAAAAAACAAATACTAACTAGCTTTTCATCAAAAATTAAGAAACATTAGAATATAATTAGTAATTTATAAGGTGACAAATTTTGATTTTAATAGCAATTTCCTAGAACTTTCTTTAAAGCCTTTCTTCAACAAACATCCACCTAAATTTCAACCAAGATCTTATAAATATTTTGACCAATAGCTTACCAACCCATTTATTTATTTATTTATTTAATTTTTCAACTTAAATCCTTTTTTATAACATCTTTGTTAATACACATGGCAGCAACAATTTAAGGCCACTATATTAACAACATAATTACTTAGAAGGCACCAGCCACCACTACGTGACATATACATCCAAACACTATTAGTTTTGAGTTTGTCCGAACGCAGTAATTTTGATTCAGATTTTGTATATATATGCGTTAAGAAAAGTCACTAAACTAGTATTTAAAAAAACAGATTTTGAATCTGGTAAGTAAAATGGATATGGTAAAATTTTGAAACTCGAGCACGTGAACTCACTTCAAACTTTCGTCCCCGCTCGACATGTGGGTCATGAAGTCAAGCTCCCTTCTGTCTTTGCACTTCAGGGCCAATCTCCATCCGACCCAAGGCCCGGCCGGCGCGGACAATCCTAACCTCTCCGAGTCCGAGCCCTTTTCGGATAGTACAGTACCTTTGTGTTTTCGAGCTAAAGTTCTAGCACAAGAAAGCCAAAGTATATACTTTATTCGATGTAAAGTCTTTTTTTGGAGGATCATTGTAGATGTGCACATGCATTGCTTTAATTGTTTGATTAAGTACCTACTACCTCCCACCGATACTCTTTTTTTTTAAACTAATCTCCCACCAGCACAAGTATTGAATAATGTACTCTTTCAACATTACTAGTCCCAATATTGGATGATTGGATCAGAGTAAAAGTGTAACCTTTATAAACCTCACAAGCATTGGCGCACAAAGCCAGGGAGTGCAAGGACGTTCATCCAAATCTCCTTTGATGTTAAATTCCTCATGTGTTCACTTCTTTATATTCTAAATTTTCTTAATGAAAATTCTGGCTTCGACATTGCAGTCTCATGGCCTAAACTGAGACGTATTCTCCTAAAAATTGTCATTAACTTGATAACAAACTTAAAATTATCATAACAAAGAAGACTCGAGCAAAACAGTCTCTCTACCCTCACAAGATAGGGGTAAAATTTGTGTACATACCACTCTCCCGAAATCCCACACATGGGATTACACCGAGTATGTTGTTGTAAAGAAGACTCGAGCCTATCCCTTTCACCTTTTGGCAAAAGATAACTTTTTTTCCCCTTAGTTAAATCAATTCAATAAATTAAATACCACACACATGGGATTACACCACACATGGGATTACACCGAGTATGTTGTTGTAAAGAAGACTCGAGCCTATCCCTTTCACCTTTTGGCAAAAGATAACTTTTTTTTTCCTTAGTTAAATCAATTCAATAAATTAAATACCACATGTCCACAACTGTTAAAAGACATGGGGCAAGAATAAAAAAATATATATACATCAAATTCAAGAAAATGGTCCTCAAAATTGCAGGTACAAGTTTGCCAGTTGTAAATGATCCCACAAAATCTTTTTATGGTAGATTTTCACTTGCCAGTTATGCAAGAAAATGATGCACAATATACAAATGAAAATAAGATCACTTGTATTCATGCACTTATCTTTCATGAGTCTTAACTTGTATCCATGCGCTTCATATTCACCCAGGACTCCGAGAAATATAGTCATCCCTGCCCCTCGTATCAATCTCACAAGCCTCTTATTCATTCTCATTGAGCAACGACATGAAATCAAATTTAACTAGAAGAACTCATATTGAATTTAATTAGGGATAATAAAGCTTGACCTGATAACTTCCAACACGTAAATGTGACACTCTACCGCTAAGTTATATTTCTTTCCCGCCTGATGCATGCACGTCAAGACAAGCTAAGGATTTCAAGGCTTATCATCAAGTCACTACATCAGGGGTTTGGAGGGAGCTTGAAATCAAAGTTTGAAGATTGAGAACAAGCTAAAGTGAAAGTACAAGGCTCCACGTGGAAGACTACTCGGAGTAGGGAGAAAGAGGCTATGAATACAAAGTAGCTATTTTTGAAAGTGTGGCTAACGCCATTGTTGCTAAATAATGTTGATGAGGTTGCTTGCTTGAGGAATTGTTCCTCTTGTGTGTGTCTTTATAGGTTAGGTGCTTGATTTGATTCCATTAATTGGAGGTTTTAGCTTTATTGCCAATTAATTCCTATCTTGTGTCTTGCTTTTCTATCCTTCTATCTTTAATTCTTGTTCTTAAGGTTAGAATTTCAATTTCCGCATTTCCATATTACATCACCGCCTCATCAAGAAATATAACCATCCTTGCCCCCTCATGTCAATCTCATGAGCCTCTTATACATTCTCATTGAACAACGACAGCGAATCAAATTCAACTATAAAAACTTGCATTGAGTATACGGGCAATAAAAGCTTGAACGGATGACTTCCACCGCATCAAGTTTATATCCCTTCCCTGCCTCATCGAGAAAAATAACTAACTAATCTTGGTGTCTGGGGAAGAGAAAGGAATCTATTCGGGAAGCGCTTACCAGCCCAAGTAAGAGATAGAATCTCACTAATTGGAAGGAAAAGGAGGGCTTCGGCAGAGGGGGTTCGATTCCCCTTATACGCGATTCGGATTTGCGTGAACTAGCGGACCCGCCCGTTTTCATTTCGTGGAAGTCCCCGACAGAGGAAAGGGCTGTAGGTGATGGCGCGTTCTGCTTCTCGATCGGAGTCCAGACGGACTTGATTGCTTATTTCATTCCATCCCGTTGGAGGACTGCGTTTTGCGCCCTTTCTTTCTCTATTCTATCACTTTCATTCTGGAGGACATTTTCATTTCCATCCACCAGCTCTATCGCAAGTAAAACAGACTAGAAACTCAACGCCACTGTTCTTGAAAAACTGTGCATATGATATGACACCAGCAGATGAGCTCAACTTGTAATTGAGTACTTTAGCTGGAAATTCGAATTTGGAATCTCCAAATTGTCACTTCTATACCTCCTTTTAATTTTGAACTATTTTGCAGTATTTATGATAACCTGGTTAAAAGAATACCACTTATCGACAACAACATACCCAATGTAATCTCACAAAGTAGGATCCGGGGAGGGTAAAGTGAATGCAAAACCTTACCCCTACCTTGGAGGTAGACTAATCGACGTCAAAGATTTACTATTTCTATGAGCTCGGATTCTTAAGGAAGAGGAAATTTTTCACTAATACAAAGTCGGGACCGTTCAAGTCTGCCTTGAATTTACCCCCTCTTACTATCTGGAAAATAGGTGCAGTTAGAGAGAGTTCAAGGGCTCAAGAACAATAATACGGGGGACCGGGAGGCGTTAAGCGCACTACTAACATCAATTAAAGCATCATTTTCTGTGATTTAACATAAGAATGACACTTTCACATAACATAACAGTGTTGAAGAAAGATCACAAAGTTAAGAGACACAACACAATCAGATGTCATGTGTGCATCTAAACATAGATTTACAAGAAAAATGTAAAAAAGGTTCAGTTTATATGATCTTGGTAGCACACATATATCATTTTACCAATGGCTGGGAGAACCTGCATAGTCTCAAGGAAGACGTAACCGATATTTGATTCGCTGAATAGCATTACAGTTTCCAACTTCCAAACTTAGTCCTGTTTGGAATCATCCACTCCAACTGCCTTAGGTACAGGATGGGGGGCGCCAGAACTTGGTTCTTCTCCGGTAACCTGTTACACACAACGTGTTGTGTTATACTGAGTTATTGGTTAACGCAATAAATAAGATGGATGAAAGGACGTAAGTTTAGTTCAAATGGAACAAAGATGAGTGTAGCCACCATTTTTAGTAGTTACTAATAGACTTTTTGTTTCATTGATAAATAAATACAAGAAATCTTTCTATTTTCGGTATTTCCTCTTCCACGTTTTCTTCTGAGTTATTCAAACAGGCCGTAGACTGATCAAGTTTGAAGCTCAGACTACACGTACTGCAACACTATATTAGCAAATGGCAAATTTAAATGGGATGTCATGGAAACAATACTGTTCACCAGGATTGCGAAATAGTATCTTTCTTTTTATTACTTAATTCAGTGACAACGTATGTCTATAGACACAACTCAACCCAATAAAAATGTTATTCCAACATCGTTCATAACACCCACACACTTCAAAGTGGAGGTGCGAGCTTTGAGTTTTTGACTAGCAAACAATACGTAGTAAAAGCAAATCTAGAAACTCGGCTAGCTTTGTCTCTAGCCACCATAAACAGGCTGCTCCCCATAAACTTGAATACAGATTTGAACAAATATATTCTCTTTTATCATATTTATGAAAAGTTTTAGCAAGTTATGAAGACCAACTTATTCCTCACTTCATATCATATGGCTCATAATACCTTGAAATATGAGAGATTTAGGCAAAAAGAAGTGTCAATCTGCATATTTTGATTTTCTTCGATCAATTATGCAATGAACATAAACTGTACTAGTGTGTCAAAAAAACCAAGAAAAAGAGATGCGACATAAGCTAATATCATGACGTGTCAAGATAGAATAAAGCATAATATATGATAATTTGTAGCAAGAAAAAAGCAGATCCAAATTCAATGACTGTCGTTTTCTTTTGATGACCTAGAAACCAGTTCAACTTTGAAACTCGGTGGTTCTGCCACTATAGCTTTCGCCACCTAAATACTAGACTTGGTTCACTAACTAGGTTTCAAACTCGTGCGTACACCTACCACATATCCCACAGTGAACTACCTCTACTTCTGATGTTGAAAAGCCATAGGGGCAATGCAACGACTGTAGTTCTCAACTAGAAACGTTTCTAGAGGTGCATGATACCATGGTCAAGGTACATTGTAGTAGTTCAACAGTAGAGCATGCAGAGAATACTCATGGCAAATAAACAATGCACAATGCACAGTTTCAACGTTATATCTTAAGATTAGGAAGGTCATTGGTAGGCTAATTTTTGTGACGAACTGATTAGCTCTACATAAGTTGAGAAGTTCCGGCAACAAAACTTCAGCTTGTTTTATTGACCGTTAACCCAATTTAAGTTGAGTTCCAAAATGAACTTGGGAAAGAAAATTTAAAGTCAGGGGGTTGCTCGATTTCAATTCAGAATAAACAGGGGAAGGAAGATTTGAACTCTTGCAGGTGTAGGAAACTAACTTGAAAGTGCGAATGAAACAAGAAAGAATCATTGCAGTGAAGAGATTGAAATGAACTTATAAAGTGAGGAAGTTATTTTTCATTTCAATCCACAAATAAACAGGAGCAAAAAAAGTCTAGGTCTAACATGTCTTGGGAGGACGTGAAACAAAATGCAGGACTTTTTGATGTTTTCGGTTAACAGAGTAGTTCCACACTATCTCCTCGGAGAAATATTTCAATCACGTTGAGTGTCGTATCAACAGCTTAATTTCATAAGAACCACACCCTTAAACCTCATCAAACGCATTACCAAGCACTCAGCAAAAGCTTGAACTCAAATAATAGATCATTGGAGAAGAGTGCTCCCTTCCGTTATGAACCTCAGGCAGAAAGGAAACTTTTGATAGAAACTTTTCAGCGTTCTTTTAAGAGCTGACTGGATAAGAAACAAGTCAACAACGACCCAGATTTTCTTTCCAAGTATAAAGCATGTTTCTTTATTTTTGTCTATCATTAAAATGAGAGAAATGAAGCAAAAAGTATACTCAAGAATCCCAACTGTGAACAAAGGCTACGATTGACGTTAAGTTCTTTTGGCGCTTTCTTCCTTGTGGGTTAAACGTTTCATTCAACTTTGAACATTGGTTTAATGGTATTCACTATCATGAAGATCTGGAAGAGGACAAGAATAGACCAGAATCACCTAAATTCCCTGAGTTCTAGCATCATGTGAGTCAGAATGTCCTCAAAGGTTCAGCATATTGATTCTTCAAACCATTCTTCACATATTTACATTCATCTTCAAAAAATATAATGTTCTAAATGTTATCATCAAAATACTGTCTGGGTATTCAGAGAGTCCCTCTCTACTTTTCAGTTGATGCACCAGAATCTGATGCTTCCCCAAATAAAAAGGTATGACAGGCACAAGGAGATCACTAACTTCAACAAAAACAACTCTTTCCTGAAGAAAGCTAAATGATTTTGCATTTCCTATATCCAAATTTCAAACAACTCGGCACCACAAATCCAAACAAAAGATACATCCAACCACCCAAAACACACACACACACACACACACATATTTATATCAATCGACTAGCATCAATCCGATTTGTTTGATTGGCTATGCAAATCCATTCCGCTTATTCAGGTTGTATGTGTAAGCATATACACACAGGGGGAACCTATGAATTTCAATCGAACATGCTAACCTATGAATTTCAATCGAACACGTTAAGATGCTTATTCAGGTATCTATGTGTATACATATAAACATACAGACACCAGTGAATTTCAATCAGACATTCTAACAAAGATCATCTAGCTCATATATTTCCCAACAAGAACAAAAAATTTCCAAGCAAGTCAACAAGTTGAAACAAAAGATCTCACCCTAATCAGAGGCGGAGCTAGGACTTGAACTTTATGGGTTATGGATTCTAAAACAGCCAGACAGGGCCTAAGTGTTAGTAACTCAGTTCTGAATTCAATTTTTGTACAAATTTGATGATTATTTAACACAAATACAGAGTTTAGAACAAAGCTACAGGGTTTTACCGAACCTACATATATACTACCACCTACAGAAGCCCTAATAATCGAACAACTTACATAATTATTGGGTTAGTAGCTCACAAGTTTTTCAAGGAAGTCAACACTTTGAAACAAAAGATCATGCCTTTATAATCAAACAACCTACAGAATTATTGGGTTCTAGCAGCTTACAAGTTCTTCAAGCAAGTCAACACTTCGAAACGAAAGAACACGCCTTTACAATCAAACAACTTACAGAATTATTCGGTTAGTAGCTTACAAGTTCTTCAAGCAAGTCAACACTTTGAAACAAAAGTCACGCCTTTTTTTTGATAATGAAAAGATCACGCTTTACAAACAAACAATTACAGTAGATTCCAAGTTTTTCAAGCAAATCAACACATCTAAGCAAAAGATCACCCCTTTATAATCGAACAAACTTACAGAATTTTTGGGTTTATAGTAGATTAAAAGTTTTTCAAGCAAGTCAATACATCTAAGCAAAAGATCACGCCTTTATAATCAAACAACTTACAGAATTATTGAGTTTTAGTAGCTTACAAATTTTTCAAGATAGTCAACACTTAGAAACAAAAGATCACACCTTTACAATCAAACAACTTACAAAATTATTGGGTTAGTAGATTCCAAGTTTTTCAAGCAAATCAACACATTTAAGCAAAAGATCAACAACAACAACATACCCCGTGTACGTGTAGTCTCACAAAGTGGGGTTTGGAGAGTGTAGAGTATCTATAGACCTTACCCCTACCTCGTGGAGGTAGAGAGGTTGCTTCCAATAGACCCTCGGTTCAAGAATCAAAGCAAAAGATCACGCCTTTATAATCAAACAACTTACATAATTACTGGGTTTAGTATCTTCCAAGTTTTTCAAGCAAGTGAACACATCTAAGCAAAAGATCAACAACAACAACATACCCAGCATAGTTCAACAGAACTGGGAGGTAGAGTATACGCAGACCATACCCCTCCCTCAAAGATAGAGAGGTTGTTTCCTATAGACCCTCGACTCAAGAATCTAAGCAAAAGATCACGCCTTTACAATCAAACAACTTACATAATTATTGGGTTTAATATCTTCCAAGTTTTTTCAAGCAGATCAAAAATCTAAGCAAAAGATCATCAACAACAACATACCCAGTGTAGTCCCACAAAGTGGAGTCAAAGTGTACACAGACCTTACCCCTACCTCGATAAAGAGGTTGTTTTCGATAGACCCTGACTCAAGAATCTAAGCAAAAGATCACACCTTTATAATAAAACAAAACTTACAGAATTATTGGTTTTAGCTGCTGATGGCTTAAAAGGACAAGCAGCAGGTGCTCTTTCTGGTCTCTGATACTCCTTCCCACACATTCTATAAATTTTCCCCTAAATCATTCCACAAAAAAAAAAAACATTAACCAAAAATCAACATTCTAAACTTCAAAATTAACCAATTAATTAATTTTTTTTAAGGATCTTACCATGAGAATATGGAAGAGAACAGGTAATAGATTAACGATCGGTACAAGGAACAGTGGCAATAAACAAGCTACACAAACCTATAATGAAAATCAAGAAAAGGGTAAAAATGATTAGTGGAAATTTAATTAAGGATTTTTGGGAAATTATAGATTTGATTGTTCTTACCATTTTTTTCGATTTGTTTGAGAATACTTTTTTTTTGTGTGTTCTTGATTTCTTCGTTTGTTGTTGTGAAGAAGAAGAAGATGACTTTTTGTCTAGTTTCGGGTCAAAGAGTCTGACTTTTGAAGGAGATCCGAAACTCTTTAGGTATAGGTTCGGTACTCGGGATAAGGTGCGATAATATTAAATTTTAGACATAATATATAAATACGTATTTTCATTTGATTTTAGTTGATATTTATCTCATTTGATATAAATAAGTAGTCAATTAAATTTGTATAAAGTTGAACAAGTACACACATATTATACCACTTATGCAAACTATCATTTAAAAAGGCACGTATGATACGCGTATCTATTTGCTCAACTTTATACAAGTGTAAGTGCTTACATATTTAAAGTTGGAGGATATAGATGCTATCTGAAATTAAGTTAAAGGATACGTTTATGTATTATTTCAAAAATTTATCCTATCTAATTTCAAAAGATTGGCCAAATACTTTTTTTTAAAAATAAGCACTTTTAAAAAAAAAAAGTTTGTCCAAAGAGGCTATTAGTCTTTATCAAACATTTATCGCCTCTGTCTATTAGATTTGACGATAATTATGAATAAAAGAAAAATAGCGAGAACTCGTATGTAGAGGTACAAATTTTGTAGTTTTTGCTAATTTTTATTTATTTCTAAAGTCTAGTACAACTTTTTATTTCTAAAGTCTAGTACAACTTTTTATTTCTAAAGTCTAGTACAACTTCTTGGAGGTAAAATTTATGCTATTACGATTTTTCAGTATTCAGTGTAGTTTTTTGTGTTACATGTTTTAGGATCTTATGGATTTTTTTTTATGTTTATAGTTAAGTTCTTTTTCGACTACAACAACAATATAACACTACGTGTGGAGTTTGGGATGAATGAGATGTACACAATTTTTTCCTCTATTTTTATGGTATAAAGAAGCTATTTTTGATACACCCTCAATTTTCAGACTATTTTTATCGAATCTAATAAAAATAAATGGTTAAATATCTGACGATGAGTGAGCAAAAATGATATGGTAAAGCTAGTATAGTTATTGTATGAGGTCTACTCAATGCTAGATGCAGAGGCGTAAGATCACGTCTTTCATTACGAAGTTTTACACACGCTTCTAGAGCTACTCGATTAGCTACGGTACCTGGCGCATTACTCCAAGGATGCCCCATTCAAGAGCGCTCGATCAATTAGCCATTACACACTCTTTCAATGTGACCGCTTCTAGGCAAACCTTCTAGCAAAGCCAATCACTACATAAGCTACTAGTGGCTAAGAGAAAGTGAGCAACACCTTGTATAGATTGAGTGAAGCTTAAAGAAGCAAGCTCCTAAGATGCCTCTTCTTTCTTTGACCTTCCCACGAGCTTCGTCTAGTTTGACTTTGAACAAATTTATATTATATGACAAAAATTGTTCAATTGTTATACTTAAAAGGTCTAATTTTGTATCTAACCTAAAACATAAGGGACCATTTTGTATCATTTTCTCTCTAGTAAATGAAAAGTTTAAAAGACGTTTCAATTTTGCTATCTACCTTTTTTTTTTCTTTTATTTAATTTAAGGCTATTCAATTCCCTCCCCATTTTTTTCAGCGGCAAAAACGCACAAAAATTGGGGGCAATAAATGGCCGGCGGCACTGACGATGCAGATCCCGATTACGAGCGATACCTCCGTCAATTCGGCGGCGCCGTCGCCGGCGACGACGGTGAAATCCTTTTGTTAGAAGATGAAACAGCGTACGAAGAAGACGAAGACGAAGAAGAAACGGAAGAAGAAGAGGAGGAGGAGGAGGAGGAAGACGAAGAAGAGGAAGAGTCGGTTGCGGGAAGGACGACGTTACGTAGTGTTTTATACGGAGATCGTAGTGGTGTACGGGAAATTAATAATGCTGAGAATTTGGATACTAAAGGAGGTGAAACGGCGTCGAAAGATGTTGATAAGGAAGAAGGTTGTGGAAGTGAAGGAGGAGAAGAGTGGAATCGAAGTGAAATTGATGGTTTGTTTTGCTCTATATGCATGGAAGCTTGGACCAATGACGGTGACCATCAAATCTGGTAATTTAGTAATCTAGACTTATTTTCTACTCACTCCGTCCTAAAATACTTGTCACATTTTGTTTTTCGAGAGTTAATTTGACTAATTTCAGAGCTAAATTGGATTATTACTGTAAGTTGCATTTTTTCTCATATCAATATGGTGAAAAATACTCGCACAGTTCATTTTTACTTGTCACATTTCGCTTCTCTAGGGTGGATGTATTTTTTAATCATATTAATATGAGAAGGATTGCAACTTATAGTATTTTTCATAGAATTTTCAAACATCTAAATTTTAAATTTCAAGATATTGAATTAATCTAGTTCAATTTAGCTCCAAAAATTAGTCAAAAATTGACTCTTGTGAAGCGAAATGTGACGAGTAAAAGGAAACGGAGGGAGTACATGTTTAAGATGTTGGTCAAACTTCATGTAGTTTGAATCTCGGTAAGCAAAATTAGACTAGTATTTTGTGACATAGGGTTACTAATTGTGATGATGTAAGTAGCATACAACCTCAGCAACAAACTACGTCAATAACTGGTTGGATCAACTAAAATGAATCCGTAGAGTCCGTTCCCTTCCATTTGGAACCATGTCAATTTTGAATGATGTTGGTTCTATTATAAGATGTATACATAGCTAAGCTTTGCAGTTTACAGTTTATAATAGTAATGTTGAGTTTTGGCTCAGCATAACTGACAAGGTGAGACAGTGAGACAGACAAGGTGAAGCCTCGGGGATAATATAGCACAATAAATGCTGTTACAGCTATAGTAATCTCTGTTTCTGTTCTGTTTTCTATTTGTTGTCTAGATCTTACTAATCTCCGTTGGAAACTTTTACCTTTTCATAAATAAAAGAATTCTTGTATAGTTCAACATGAAAAAGCGAATCAGATTTGTATAGTCAGCTTCAAATTTTTGATAACTCAAGTACAATGATGTAACTTTAAGACAAATTGAGATGCCGTAGAATACTAATATTTTTTCCCTTGAAGATGAAAACAATGGATACTAAATTTACAGGGTCTGTGGGTACATATTTTAGAAGTTCGTTCCAGTTGGCTTGATTATAGTAACATCCACACCCAAGGGTGTGACCTAGTGGTCAATGACGTGGGTTGAGCACCATGAAGTCTCAGGTTCAATCCTAGCAGAGACAAAAACATTAGGTGGTTCTTCCCATCTGGTCTATCCTTGGTGGACAGAGTTACCTGGTACCTGTTGCCGGTGGGAGGTGGAAAGTATCCCGTGGAATTAGTCGAGATGCACGCAAGCTGGCCCGGACACCACGTTTATCAAAAAAATAAAGAAATTATAGTAACATTCTTGCAGATTCTAATAAATACTATATGGCTGTAACACATGAAACTGAATAACTATCTTCACCTCCCAATTAAAGCAGTAGCGTTTTCTATTCTTTGACAGCTGAATGATCACGAGTTCACATCCGACAAATGGTGCAATAAACGTAGAAGATGAAATGATGGAAGGTTGTTTGATATGTTTGTGGATGTTCTACATAGACATCGAAATACACCTGTTAGTAGGTGTGGAAATATAACGATTTAAGGTGTTAGGAGGAGATGAAGTAGACCTAAAATACATGGAGAGCAGTTGTCACTAAAGTCTTATCATCTCTGAAAATCAATGTGGACTTAGCTAACAACAAAATACAATGTTAGTTTTCTCAAAAAAATAATAATACAATGTTAGTAAAAGACTCATATAGGTAATATCAACTAATTGGAATTATGGTTAGAAACTTACATGTCACTGTAGGGATAAGTTTGGTATTTATAGATTCTCTAGTTTTAGAGAATTCCTGATTTGACGCAAAACATAACTTATTTAGTTATGGAATGACATTGACCCAAATAAAGTTGAATGTACATTGATAATTCATACAGTCAACCCAACTAGTGAAGTTGAGGTTTAGCTGATTGATTTATTGATATACAACTGATAACTGAAAATATAATTTTCAAGTGTTAATACTTCCATTGTATTCCGCCTCTTAATCTTTGCAGCTGTCTTCCTTGTGGGCATATATATGGTTTGTCGTGTATCAAAAAGTGGTTGCAACAAAAAGGAAGTTCAGCAAAGGTATTTCTTATAATAATCTGGTCCTTGTTTTATACAATATTTGAAGATCCTTTTTCAGTTCATCCCTCACATTCTCTCTTGTTCTTTTATAGTGCCCTCAATGTAATAAGAAATGCACAGTGAGGGGTATCCGAGTACTTTATGCTTCTCGACTTCATGCGGTTGATGAAGAGCTTCAAAAGGTCTTAATTTGACGCTTATATCTTGAACGTTGCTCCATGAGACAGTGATCAAACTTCTTCCTCTTTTGCAGAAAATTCGGTCTCTTGAAGCTAAATGTTTTTCTCTTGAAAAAGAGGTAAGGAAAAAATGAAGGTTTTAGATTTAGTCAGTTTGATCTCCTGATAGAAGTCAGGCCTAACATCTAAATGAATATTCACAGTGGAAACCTTCAAGGTTTTCCATGTAGCCAACACAAACTACTTCAGGAAAACGTATGACTGAGGTAACCCACCCACCCCTTCAAAAAAGAAAAAAAAACAATAGGACGATGGCATGATAGTTATCTTTTTGCGTCTTCGGCTGGGGTTTCCCTTCGCTCAATTTAGAAAGGAATAGTGCAGTTGAAGATATTTGTTAGTTTTCAAATGGTCAAAATTGCTCAAGATTTTAAAAACTTGACATATGTTTGTGGAAACCTCTTATATAGTTGTTATAGCCTATAGGTAAGGTAAGGGCAATTTCTCTCAGTTTCTTAGTTGGAACACAAGGAGAAAGATGAATATCAGTGAAGAAGTTGCATTAGCTTTTGCAATCATCTAAAATTAAACAGAAATATGTAAGAAACGTAATTCCTTCCCTCATTACATTTCAGCTGTACCAAAAGGGAAAGAGTAAAATGTCTTGAATTAGAGGAGAAAACCAAATACTTTTGTTCCCCTTTCCCTTCCCTTCCCTTACTCTGCCTTCTACCTTCTTCACTTAGTAAAGCCATTTTTTTTTGCTTTCAACAGCTAGCTTCTCTTCTCTCTGTAAGGGTATTCAAGTCATCTGTCACCTTATGCTTGGTCGGGTAGCAAATTCACCCTGGGTTAGCTGCAGCAATGATACTTCTGCTTTAACTGACTTTTGAAAACAATTTTCTCAGCTCTCTGGAGGTGCTAAATTACATTTTTTTTACATGTTCTCATGGTGATTATAAGACAACATTGAATATGTGCAGTGCACTGATTGGTGTAAGAAAGAAATTGAGTGGAGGAGGAAAGAAGCTGAGTTGCATAAGCAAGTGGAGCACCTCAAAGAGGTATGCCTTTATTTGTGTGCTATTTCTTTGCACTGGCCTCCTTCAATGCATCTATTTTGTTTGGTTGGAAGTGTAGGTTTTTCTTTGGGGGGGGGGGGGTGAGGGTGAGGAGGATTAACCTAAATCTTTTCCACAATCACTTTTCCGGTATGTTGGGTGTCCCCCATGTGTATATCACTTAAAAAGTGATATACACCAACACCCACTGTAAATTTTGTTTAAACTTTTATCAAGAGTCTGCAGAACTAGCTGATATTGCTTACTTCATCCATATTTTACTCATTGCTTTCCCTTGTTTGAAAATTTCAATGTTATATTCTCCTCCCCCTTTGTTAAATTAGTTGCATACTCTTCCTGGAGGACCAGATTGACTTTGGTGCATTTTCTTCAAAACATATTATGACCCTGTTTTTCCTGCCAGCATTCCCTTTTAAGTTTTAACATTCTTCAGAATATGACATTCTCAATGCCTTTTTGGTTAAACTGGGTACTTGTTTTGGCTTTTTTAGAAATATTCTTTAATGTGTACCTAGTTTACTTTAGCCCTTTCTTCTTTGGATTTTTGATTTATTCTGTAGTTTTCTTGGATTGAGAAAATTTGGATAACAAGTTTCAGTACAATAGTATAGATAGCTCCGTTAACCTTTGTTCATCAGAGCAGCATATTGCTAACTGCATATCTTTTCTTCGTAGAGAACAACTGAGGGCTCGTCAACTGAAATGCAAAGCAGGTCATCTGGACGCATTTTTGGTAAGCAGTGGATGAGAGATCTTTGCTTAGGGATATTGATACTATTGGCTATGTTGTATCATCGTATCAAGCTGAAGTTCCAGTACCTATCTTTGTTGTGCAGGACGCAATATCGACTCCAAATCTGAAAGACGTGGATATGTGAATGGTTTTCTTTTACAGGTTTGCCATCTCCTCTGCTCTTCTCAAATGTGAAACTTGAGCTATAGGAATTGTGTTCTTTTTAAGTTTGATTTCTTATAGTAGCAACTGAGAAATCATTACTCCTTTATCCATTGTTGCTCCACATCTGGTGCAACTTGTGTACCTGATAGTATCAACAGAGAAATCATTAGTCCTTTATCCATGGTTGTTCCACATTTATTGCAACTTGTGTACCATGATGCACTGGAAATATGCTCACTTTTGGGTTAACACTTACTTAGCATCAAATCATCAATAGTCTGTATGAGACCGATAAAGTAGTACAGGCTGGTCAGTTGCCTTCCTGCTTATTGGCCCAAAACATGACCTTTATTTTCTCTCTTACCTCTTTTTCTGGCTAGTTTTATATTGGGAGTGAACTAGCATATGTTTATCCACATTGAATGAAGTTTATTTGAGTTAGTAACCTTATGTTTTATCCGCTTGTAGAAAGAGTTTCAGATTGATGGTGCTCGCCTATTTGATGTGGACAGCAATGGTGAGAATTTGATAATTGCCAGAAGGCTCTCTGGAATGGGAGGACAGCATATGCTTACCAAAGTAAATTTCATAGGTCCCTTTATTGGAATTCTCTGGTGGTTTGCTGTCTGCATGTGTTTCAAGTTTCAACCTTTTCTACTTTTGCATTTTGCAGATCAGTCTGTTGCCTCCGCATGAAAGAGAAGACATTCTGCTTCCTGTGAGCATGAAAACTATCAAGGACTTGCATGTTTCTCCTCATGAAAGAATCATACTCTTGGCTTCTTTAGGGAAGAAGTTGTCAGTTCTTAGGTTGATAACCTCCCTCCGCTTTCTGTCAAATATTGCTCTATAACAGCAAAAATATGCTTTATTGAAAAATTTCTGTGTTAGTTTTCATTTTGTGCTTCCCTCCTGGACCTTGGTAAGTATCTTATTGATTTGTTCTCTTTCTTTTTGCAGTGCTGAAAACAACCATACTGTTCTGACATATGACTTACCGGTAATATCTCTAGGCCTTCTTTTTATAGTTGTCTTTTTGCTTCCACTGGTTAAGTTTATGTAAAGCTAAAATTGCTCACAGTGTTGGATAATGTATTAGATCTTTTGTTTTGGTTGATAAGCTCTCAAATTCTCTGTTTGAATGATTGTTGATTAGAGTTCTTATGGAGTAATTTTTCTGTACTTGTACACACTTTATGGTAACTGGTAAGGCCTCATAATTTCCCTTATTTTCAGTGTTAAATTTACAGAGCAACCTATTAGATTTGGGTGGACCTTCGCTATCAGCCTCAGAAGACGATCTTTAACACCACCTATTTATCTTGTGGAAGTGCTACTTTCAATTGACAACTTGAAAGTTGAAAAATACAATTTTCTTTAAAATAGAAATTAGCTTTTGCTCTACCTTACCCTCCTACTACATAGACCACAAATCTCAGTTATATTTTTTGCAGCATTATGTGCAAAAGTACTGATTTTTGCTTGTCTTATTTCTCTTGAAGTTTCTTTTTTTTTTCTTTGTTTCGTCTTAACTTTGTGGTTGATTATAATACTATCCTATTGAATTTTTCAAAGTTATATACTTCCTGCCTGCTTCATAATTTGTCTGGACGGTGGAATTGCATTTTCTCCCGGTCATCTAGATGTTGGTGGGGCACCAAAAACAGTTTACTTGGAATGATAGTAAAAATCTTCTGCATGATTCCCAAGTCTAAAGTCTAATTGGCGGATTAGAAGTTTGTCAAGTCCAAGGCTGCTTTAACTTGTATTTAAATCTCTGTAAGTTGTCAAGTAATTGAAAGAAGTTTTAAGAGCCCATGGTAATGTTGTACAATCATCAAAGACAGTTCCATGTCTAAAACTTTACAAGGCAAGAAATGCATCTCCGGAACTGCAAAAAGCACTGCCTTTATATCATGCCCCCAAATGCCTGCTGCTATGATTGTTTAGATTCAATTGCTGCGTCTTCGACTTTTTTACTCTCAGTAATGTGCTTCCTGATAATAATCATTTTGTTACTATAGTTTTTTTTTTCCAATTTGTGACTGTTATTGACCTTATCTGTACGATGGATTTGTTGCTAATGGATAGAGTATCACTTTTGTTCTAAACTTCTAATGTTATTGGCCAAAGTTAAATTGATTCTTCCCTTTTTTTTTGTCTATTTGGAATATGCAGATTGTTCCTTGGTCATGTGCGTGGGATGTCAACAATCCACATTACATGTATGCCGGATTACAGGTCCTAACACATAATCCATCTGTTGGAAAACGATTGCCTCTTTTCATTTTTTGCGAGTCAAACTAAGTAATCTTTGACTTAATAGTTAATTCTGAATCGATTCTCTCATTATTTTGACATGGCAATAATTTACAACTTAAAGTACTTTTCATGTAGTTGTAAATATTTGATGTTCAAATAATGAACCAATATATATTCCTAATATAGCTCGGTAAATCTGCCAAGTTGACCATCAAAGAACCCGAAGTGACAAGCAAGTTGGTGTTGAGGGAATGTTTATTTGTTTTCATTAGTTATCTGTCTCAGTCTGGCGACGCCATTGTTATTTATCCAAAAGAAAAATTAGTTAGTATCTCTCTTCTTCTTTTTTCTCTGAGTATTTTCCGTTTTGTGTTTGTAGAATGGCATGGTTTTGCAGTTTGATCGACGTCAAACTGCGAGGCCAGTGGAATCTATGACTGGGTTGACAGGAAATCCTGTTCATACTGTCTGTTCCCTTTCAGCTGATCCTACACTTGGTGCTGGAGTTAGAAGTGTTCTTTCTGCATCTTCAGTAGGCTTGTGCCACTGGAACTTTGTTAGCAGTGATGAAAGGTGAGTTTTAGTATGTTTACTTCTAAATTTCACTTAATTGTGGCTTCTTGAGGTGAGCAAGTTTTTCCTTAATATCTAATATCTTCTGAGTTGCACCATTCCTTACTGTAGCTTTAGAACTGTTAGGATCCGAAGAATCTTTGCTGAGTAACTGCCTCAAGAATATTTGCACCTTGGAATATCTCTCAGTAGATTATTCCTGTAACTTGACAATTTCAATCATTAACTAACTGCAAATTTAGATCTCAGGAATATTCTTAAAGGAGCCTAACTGAAAATTTAGATCTTAGGAGTATTCTTAAAGGAGCCTGCATTTTCTGGTATCTGAATATATGTTAGGAACTCATCCATCCTGTACAAAAGATTGAAGTAGAAAAACTAGTGGATGTTATAGAAGAAAGAAATGGTTGAAGGCATTTAGTTGACCATTTCTCCAGTTTTTATAGAAAGAGATATTGCTTAAGAAGGTGCAGGCTGTACTCATTATATTTTTTATAATAGCTTACATATTGTGGAGATATTAAGAGCGATTGTGTTCAACGCAAATTGTTGCTCACTCCAGTTGGCTATTGAGTTATAGGTTCTTGAGAATGTAAGCTTTTTCTTATGGCAAAACAGTTAAGTTGCTAGTACGATATGGTGATCCAATATCTCAAAGCTTTTTGTTTCTTGAAGTTGTTTGTTATCGCATTTTGCCTTTTCCTGATAGAATTAAACTTTGAGTTGGATGGTTCAGATAATTTGTCAGTCTGGTCTGGAAGGCACTCTTAATCGGAACAACAAGCTTCTCGTCTAATGTCAAGGATTTAACTTGGTCATTGCTTTCTTATTGACTTAGTTTATTGTGGAGATGGCATGAATTTGTGTCCTGATATTTCCACAATCTGAAGCCATGACAAGGCTTTACCTCCTTAGTGTTAAAGTTTGCTGGGAATGATCATTTTTCTTTGATAACTGAAGTTCCCCGTGGACCAGTCGACGGACGGTTAGAACTCGTTGGATAAATAAGCCCTCCCCTCTACCCTTCTTCACTTAGTGCTACAATTTCGTATGCGGCAAGGTTCGAACCCGTGAAGTGTGGTTAGCCCATACATCATACGCTATGCTATTACCACTTAGACCAAAGCCCTGGGATTGGTTTGCTAGGAAGAATCTTGAAGTTGTTGCAAAGAACTTTCACTACTTGAGTTGTCAACAGTACAATCTTACTTTTTATTGTTGAGGACTTTAACCTTGCTAATGTATTTAGGTCCTTCCTTGTTCACAGTTCAGTCAACTATTTCTACAAATATCTAGGGTATATAGCTTCTTAGGGGCAAAGTTAACTGCTTTTTTTATTTTGAGAGAAAAGTTTACTGCTTTTTTATGCAGAACTTTTTTGCACATATGTCAACTGTTTTGTGATTTTTGACGTGCTAGCTCTAGTATTAGAAATGATTGCTTTCCTGATAAATTGTTTGAATATGCATGGCTATGTCCAGAATCCTGTTAAGAGGAGTTGAGTGGATAGTTAGCGGGCAGTTATGTCGACTTAAGTGATAAGAGCATCTGTTACATGGATGTAAATTGTGCTGGGATTAACTATGCACTTTTTAGTTTACTTTTAAAGCTGGTCTGACAGATTGTTTATCTTGAAGGTCTACCATATTGTCCACTAATGATAAGTCATAAGAACTTCTAAATGATAGATATAGATCATGCCAGGACTAATTATGTGATTTTAGTTGCCTTTTCACACTGGTCTAAAAGAGTGCCGTTCTTTGAGTTCTGCCTAATTCCCTAGTAGTAGACAGATCAAAAATAATTTGCTTGAATGTTTGACTATGCCCAGAATCTTCTTTCAAGGAGTTTAGGGGCAGACTGCATCTGATATATTGAAACAGATTGTACCTGGGTGGTCATCTGTATGGTTTTGGTGACTTTTCAAGCTGGTTTAAAAGAGTTAACTTGAAGCTCTGTGATATTCTCTAGTAGTTTTACGAATTCCATGTTGATAATAGAGTTTCATTTATCACTGAAGGCCGTGCTTGGTCCCTGAGTCAGAGAATCAAGGAATCTGTATATCTCTCGCTTGTGGAGATAGAAATGATGACATAGTTGCCTCTTTCCGTCCTAAACTGGAAATTTCTGGTGACATGGCTGCTTCTCAAGTATTGCCCACTCCAGTTTCTACAATGGAGCAAGCAGTAGAGGGTTCTCATGTTCTTTACAGGAGAGTTGGTAGCAGATACCAGAAGTTAGGAGCTTCTTGTGCCAAAGTTAGTGGCATCCGACTTCCAAAATCTGCTATAATTGATAGAGGGAAGAAGAACCCCATGTTTGCTTCTGGTGATGACGCAACAATGGAACTGGTCTTACAAGAATTGCCATCTTTAAATGTGGCTCAGAGTATTAAATCTCTGAACGGCCCTATTCGCGATGTTAGGTATGCACGCCTCCAAAATTCGGGATTGCTGGGTTGTTTGAGTGAGGATAAACTGCAGCTTTGCTCACATAAGCTCCAATGACGAAAGGTAACTTTTAGTAGCTTGCTTGCTGTCTTTGATTGTTTTACTCATGCTTATGTTCACAGTCCAAATATGCCTTTTTCATTCTTTCTGCTTGGTATCTCTATGCCTTAAAGGCGGAAAAGAAGAGAATTAGAGTGCGAGAGAAATGAATTGGCATATTGGGTGCATTAAAGTTTTGCCTGCATATTTCAACTAGTCTATCAGAACTCTTGGCGATAGAACGGTTTCCCCAGATTCATGTTTGATACCTATTTTGTGTACTGCAAGTATTTTGCAATGTCTAGTCGGCCGTTGTCAATAATGTGATTTATATTATGCTACTTACTAAATGATTATAGAGTCTCCAATCAGTTTGATTTTGAAGTTTATTGCAGGTGGCTTCGAAGACTCGTAAAATCACCAGTATGTTGGATGCTTCATGTGAACAATTTTTTGACTGTATAGTTTAGCATCTAATGGTGTAGAAATAGCATCTTTTTTCTTTTGTAGCTTTAGGACCCTACTGGGAATTGTGGTCAGAGAGCATAGGCAGGTTGTAGAAATGATTATTTATTATTTAATAAGTGTAAGTTCTATACACTTATTTAGTGTATGTGTAATGTAACATAAGGTAAACTTGACATGTAACGACAGGTAAATCTTCTTATCAAGTTTCATAGAGTAAAAACTTAGGTACGGACTGTGTACACTCTATCCTCCCAAGACTCCACTTTGTGGGAATACACCGGGTATGTTGTTGAATTATCTGCGCTATTTCACCATATTGCTAGGTGGTTTTTTCGTTTCTGTTGCAGCAAGACTATGAACATGGAAAATATTTATATCCGTCGAGACATTCTCATGTTCTTAGAAAAATTCACTCATGTTATGGGTGTAAATGGATGGTAATCGTAGGTTTTTTTTTTTGAAACATGTATAATTGGATGATAATTGAGGGTCTATAGAAAGCAACTTCTTTACTCTTCAAAGGTATGTGTAAGGTTTGCATACATCTTACTCTCTTCAGATTTCACTTCAACAACAATAACATACCCGGTGTAGTTTCACCCAGGGGCGGAGCTACCCTATAGCAAGGGTGGTCATCCGAACACCCTTCGCCGGAAAATTATATCGAATACGTAGGTAAAATATTTTGTTTATGAGTATATTTAACAATTTGAACACCCTTGTACCGAGTGTGTGCTGTAGCTCAGTGGAGAAGAGTGCATTTTAAGTCTCCCATCGCGAGTTCAATTCCACTCTAAAGCATTTTGTGTACCTTTATATATCAAAAACATGGGTTAACCACAAATTTGCGGGTTCAATTCCGCTGCGTTTATGTACCTTTTATATGTAGTTCCATTTGAATTTTTCGTTGCATTCACTCATTGAAAAAAAAAAATTACTTTATAAATTTGAACACCCTTAATCAAATTTCTGGCTCCGCCACTGGTTTCACCAAGTGGGGTCTGGAGAGGGTAGAGTGTATGCAGACCTGGTCTGTTTCTAATAAACGAAAAATAATATTCTTTGTGTCTCAATTTATATGACATACTTTCATTTTTAGTTCGTTTAAAAAATTACATGTTTTTATAACTAAAAATAATTTAATTTTAAAATTCTATTTTATTTTGTAATAAAATAATTTATAGTCACACAAATGAAATGATCACTTTAGACCACAAATTTTATAACACGGAGATTGAAACAGAACAAATAGTAATTAGTAATAACAATTATAATATAATTACTCATTGTACTATATTGTGCAAAACACAAAAGCAACATAGTTTCAAACTCGTTAGATTGCACAAAGTGTCAATAGCACTCAATTCTAGTAGGAGTACTACTTACAATAGCGGCCAGAAGCACACGGGTCATTGACGATGTATCTGCTTCTTGGCATTAACATAAAGGGTAATTTTGTCTTTTCGCTATTAAATTATTAAAACAAAATTTCTACTAATTTATATATAGAAATTATGCAAAAAATATTATAAATCACAATAATTATAATTAAAAACTTAAAATATTTAAAAAAATTGATTGACTCTCGAAATTATATCTACACCACATAAATTGAGACAAAGGGAGTAATATATAATTATATATCATGTGAAAATTATGTAAAAATTATTATAAATCACAATAATTAACAATTTAAATATCTAAAACCTTATAAAAATTTGGTTGCTTTCAAAATTTCATCTGTACCACATAAATTTAGATTATAATACTTTTTACGTCATTTTCACCTAATATAATATAGATAGTATCAATTTTCATCTTTGGTTATTTTTTCTGGTGTGAACGTTCCTCACTTCTTCACATGGTTGCTTCATCGGGGGCAATTTCGTCATTTTGGTCGGATTTATTTGTAGCTCAACAGCGCTTCCCTCAGTATAGTGAGTAGGTAGTTGATGATTTTGTATTTTTTTTTGTGTCTGTCGAATGATTTTCTGATGGGATAGTTCCGACTTCCGTCGTCGTGACCACAATATCGCATTGGCATGTAATGAGGCCTCAAGTTCAAATTTCACCGGAGACAAAAAAATATACCACGTGATTCTTCCCATCTATTCTGTCCTTGTTGGACAGAGTTACGTACATGTCGTTGGTGGCAGGTGGTAGAAAGCTGGCCCAAACAATACAGTCATCAAAATAATAATAATAAAAAATATCGCACTGGCATGGCGCTTTAGTATTTGTATTTTTTTCCTTGACCCTCCTCCCCTGTAGGTGTTTGACAAAATTCCTGTTTCAAACTGATGCAAGCTCAATCTGGTTATACTGTATATAGAAAAATGATGGATTTAGGAATATACTCCCTCCATCCCATATTAGTTGGTCTTTTTTTTACACGCATAGTTAGTTTTACTAATTCCCCCTTAAGAAACTTCGGTGGAACTTTACAAACAAGTGTGAACATTTCAAAAAGAATTAATTGTGCGCAAGGGTAATATGGGAAAAATGTAATTAATGCTTTCTTGATTTAGTAAGGTGGCCAACTAATATTTGACAACTATTTTTAGTATAGTGAGCAACTAATATGGGACAGAGAGAGTACATATCTTCTTGTGCTTATTATTGTTAGGATTTGCCCTGAATTTTCTATCTTATTTGGATTCTACACAATTGTGTTCTGATTCAAAAAGGTTTTCTTGATGGAAAAGATTTTCTTGGTGAAAATGAACTCTACAATAGCTATCCTTTTTTTGGAAGAGAAGTCTTGTAATTCTATAAATAGAAGACATATTTTTCTCAAACAGTATACAATAGCATCCACAATGTAGTCCTTTAGGATTTGAGAGTTTTGTTTAGGAGGAGATTTTCTCTCTATAGTTTTAATATTTTCTTTTATATTAGTTTTCATAATATGTAGGTCGTTTGACCGAATATTATCAATAATATGTTTTTTTAGTATAGTTTTATGTGTTGTCTGATTTATCGTCTTGATATTTTGCAATTAATAGCTTTCGCATGACGTCCTCTCAATTTCGATCCCAACAATTATCTATATATAGCAGCTTCTTATGTGAAGATTCATACCCATACAGATCTATATTTTATCTTCCTTCTCTATAGGAAGGATGAGATTCAGTCCCAATATGTTATATTTTTTCGATATTTGATCGAGGTTGATGATTACCGATATTTGGAACAAATTGTTGAACATGAGCACATTATTGGCATCAAACGTTTAAACTCGAAAAGAGATTAGTTTTCTTGGGGTTGTTTGAAACTCGCGGGACTAACATTAGCTAGAACTGAGCAAATGAAGTTATAGAAATTTCTCACTTATTGCATGTTAGATAGTAGGAACTGAGCAAATGAAGTTATAGAAATTTCTCACTTATTGTATGACGATGATACAGTAATCTTTTCTGAAGCAAAGAATGAACAAATTTGCTACCTAAGTCAATAGGAACCTGGAAGTTTGTATGGAAGAGTGTGGCACTAACTAAGTTGAAATGCTTCACCTGTCTGGCTGTCTTGTAGTCAGAAGAGCTTGTCTGACTCATGAAGCACTATAGAAAAGGAGAATCTACATTGCTTAAGATACTCATTATGTAACAAAACTTAATAGACAAACAACCACCTTTTCCTACATTGTAGAGTTGCAGTACAAGTGTGGACATTCTTCATCAATTTGGCTAAGGTGAACTGGTCTATGCTAGAGCATACTGCTGATCTTTTAAGTTGTTGAACTAGGAGGAGAGGTAGCAAGAGCCAAAAGACTGGTAAAAAACAATACCTGCATGTATTTGGTGGAACGTTTGGAAGGAAAAAAATTAAAGGATTTTTTAAAAGCAAAGAGAACTCCATACAGAAGATCAAGGAAAAAGTCATCACTTCTCTGTGTTTTTGGTGTAAAGAACAATGTATAGAACAATAAGTTCAGTTAGTTGACTTCATAGTATTACTATAATTAGTTTCTATCAAGTGAATTTTTGGAGGTGGTCAACATGCCCTTAACGAGGAATACAAAGTTACCAGTTCAAAAAAAATAAAATTCTAAAACCTCTACATCTCAGTGGAACCAGAAAGAGCTGATAAATCATCTACAGGATGTCCCCTGATCCTAAGGGAACCAAAACAACTGATAAATTATGGTTGCTGCCTTCTGAATATGCATTCTGAATAAGTTGTTGAGCCAGTAATGATGGATCTGAATGGTCCTCTACATCATTTAGAAAAATCATAGACTGACAGGGGAGTTGAGCTTTCAAATATTCCGTCAAATGCCACCACCAAAAAGTCATCCTTTGAAGATAAAGATAGCCAATCAGTCATCTCGGGTAACCAAAAACTCATCCTTGCAAGGTAACTTTTTCAACATATTGCATCACACAACATCTTGCACGTCTTGTTGACCTGAAGATCTCTCCACATTAGTCAGCTGCTCGATAATGTTGCTGTCTAAAACTCTTGCTAAGACATCATATTGTGTCATCATTAACTCCTTAGCACGTCTACTCCTAAACAGAGGCGGACCCAGGATTTGAGCGCAACAGGAGGCACTACTATCTTTAGTATGTTAATTACTAGGACAAAAGTCCTCGTGCAACTCTTAAAAAACTTAATAGCAAAGTACAAAAAAATGAGTTTAAAAATTAGAATGAGAAGAAAAAAATGTCTTCCTTTGTTAAGGATTAACATGGAGACTAAACCAACAATTATGTCTAGGGAGTTCTTTTTAAAACATATGATAGTTTTGCATGGTATATACACATATATACAAAGTTTTTTCCGAGGTTAACGGGTGCACGTGCACTCCCTCCTAATAGGCTATGTTCGCCCCTGCTTCTGCACTTGAGATATTTTATTTTTAGAAAGACAAGAAGGATGAATTTAGGTTGCTTTTCACAGGGGAGATTAGATTTAGGAAACAATAATTCACACAGCTTTTTATTGCAGGTGATGGACAAGCATTTGAACATACTGGCAAAACAACATATAGGAACATGTTTTGTAAAAATTAATGCAGAGAAAAGCCCATACTTGGCTGAGAAGCTCAAAATTGTTGTTCTTCCAACCCTTGCCCTCATAAAAAATGCTAAAGTGGATAACTATGTGGTTGTCCGGTTAACAATAAACTTGAAGTACTTTCAGTTTGTTACTACCTATTGTCTCTTGTACTTTTATTACGTCTTTTTCTAGACTGTTTTTGTCTTGAGCCGGGGGTCTATAGGAAACAGAGGTACGGACTGCGTACACTCTACCCTCCCCAGACCCCACGTTGTGGGAATACACTAGGTATGTTGTTGTTGTTGTTACTTTTTTTGTTCTTAATTCTGAGCCATTATCTTATAATCGTCTTTTCATGCTATCTTGCCATGATTTGGCTCCATGGATAATAGGTTGGATTTGATGAGCTAGGGGGCACAGATGAGTTTAGCACTAAGGAACTTGAAGAGAGGTTAGCTAAAGCTGAAGTTATCAAGTTTTATGGTGGGTTGGGTCCTAAATAAATTTAAATATTAATTTTAATTTTTAAAATATATTTTTTCTAAAAATTTATAGCTATCACATCATTAAATAGGTATCAAGAAATAATTTTTTAGCTAAAATGATCATGAAAGCTAACTATACAAAGTTGAGTGACTTTTGAAAGACAAACAAAGTTGAGTGACTATGAAAAGACAAAATAAAATTTAGTGATTATGATGGCCATATACCATAAGTTGAGTGATCATTCGGGCCACTAACTCTTCTTTTTTTGTAACTTGAGAAGCGTTCTTTTTCTTTTGTAGCTTTAGGACCCTACTGTGAGTTGAGATCAGAGAGCTTAGGCAGGTTGTAGAAATCGTTATTTCACAACTTCTTTACCCTGCAAAGATAGGCGTAACGACTTCCGACCTCACTTGTGGGATTTCATTGATCACTGTGTATATTGTTTTAATCGCGATTAGACATGTAATCACTTTTATATTTTTTGTACCATTCTATATCCAATCTTATTGCAGAAGAAATTGCCTTTTGAATTTATAAGTCACTTTGGCCCAAATAACTATCAAGGGATGCGTCCTTTGTGCATAAATCAATGACAAATAATACTCCTTTAAACTACGGATAATAACATACTTAAATCCTTAATTAACTAACTCAGCCTAAGTTTATATTAATTACAAACTGTATCTAATAGCAATACTTTGGAAAACTCTCGCTGCCTCTCTCCCTCTCTCGCCACTCTCCTCCCATCTCCCCCAATCTCGCCGTGTATCGCGTGTACTCGTATCAAACTGTATTCAATTCTTATGACCAGCTTCGTATGATTGTATTTTTGTATTTTGTTGAATTTGTATTTATACGGTTCTATATTATATATAGTTTAATCATAGTATACGTATATAATGAAATCAAGTATGTGAAATTTGTATTCGCTGATACAAATACAATTAATAACCGTTGATACACGGATTCAATTAATAACAGCTGATATAAATACAGATGATACACGGGAACTACGGATTGTAATTTTTGAAACTATAGCTATGAAGGCCTAATTTCGTCTGTATATGTAATTTCTGAAAGTTGCCCAATAATAAACCTAATCATCGAGATTTGTGATTCAAATCACCAATATCTTCAGACTTTTGGGTGTTTAGTATCGCAATGCAAGTTCATGGGCACGTAGTGTTCGTTTTAGCTCAGTAGACCTATAAATCTGTGTGGTGCCTTATAAAGTTTTTTATTTTTCTCTTTCATTCCAATATTAAATTAAACTCGTCTAAGGAGTCATATGCACCCCTTCTTCGGTAGCCTACCGAAAGCCTGTAGTCTTCATCTTAACCAGGGACAGGTGCATAGTTACAATACAGGGTTACATAAATTTATGTGGTTAATATCTGCTAAAATCACATAAATAGTAGGTATGAATGCATAACTTTTTTAAGAATATAATCGGTTTAATGCTAAAAAGTTTTAAAAATGATCCCGTGGAATTTAAATCCTGCATCCGCTTATTATCTTAACCCCATTAGACATGGATGTCACACTGACATCTCCCGGCAAAGAATTATATAACAGCCCCACTAGATACTATCACTTATAGGATTCTTCTTTGCTAGTAAATGCCCCCCACGAGAAAAAAGAATAATGAGATGCTCACCCTCTCATTAGACATGACAGTCAGTTACAATATGTAAATTAACGAAGGAAAGAGTTTGATTTAAGTTGATTACCCCCTTAGAGATTCAGCGTCCTCATTATCCAATATTCAATTATCAACGAAGGGAAGAGTTTGATTTAAGTTGATTACCCCCTTAGAGATTCAGCGTCCTCATTATCCAATATTCAATTATCTCGTCCACATAACGATGAGATATTTACGAATGATTTTTTTATTTTTACGCGCAAAAAAAAAAAAAAAAAATCCGACCTGCCGGATTCGAACCAGCGACCTAAAGATTACAGCACCAACTACAGTCTTCCGCTCTACCAACTGAGCTAAGGTCGGTTTGATAGTTCCTTTTCCAACTGTTTTTAATAAATAGATCCCCATCTCCACCCCCACCCCACCCCACCCCCACCCCACCCCCACCCCACCCAACAACCCTACACTAATAACTAAATTCATAGTCAAATATTTAGTGAATTTTTTAATATATAGTAAATTCACGTAACTCAGTAACCAACCTTTCTAGATCGTCCCTTTTGATGACTTTTTCTTCTTTTATTTTGACAGCCTCTCTACCTCCACGAGGTAGTAATAAGGTCTGCGTATATTTTATCATTTTCAGACTTTATTTGTGGGATTTCACTGGTATGTTATTGTTGTAGTACTTTTATTTTGACAATGAAAGCACTAACACACTCAACATTTTGGTGACATTTACTTGTTAGAAGCCAATTGATAGTTTTTTGTCACTTGTGTTTTATAACTCTCAAATACCTATTGACTCAAAAAGAATATAAAATGGGGTAGCAATGAATATAAATTTATGAATTTTTATAATAATTTCAAATTAATGCATAATTATAACTTGATTCATAATTAAATATTTAATACATATATAAATTATGAGCAAAAGTTATTAAATTCTCGTGAACTTACGAATAAAGCTTTGGATCCGCCACTATTCATACCCCAAACAAGAAGGGATAGCAGACCTATCATTTCAAACACAATTATAAGCTTATTCAACTTTTCCCTACATGGATAAATTCTTTCAACTCCACCACACATTATTGGCAAAAGAAAATGAATAAATTTGTCATGTAATAATTGTATCAAATTTTAGAGGTATTCACTCAAGGCAATATTTAATCTTTTCAGAAAAAAGTTGTGTTGTAAACTCAGAGAGTCTCACTTCATCATAATTCATAGACTAGACATATAAGCATTGGGACCATCAAAGATTATGGTAAAGTGATAAGTATTTCTTTATTCTTAATCAGAAGTTTTGAATTCCAGTCATGTGTATGGGGTTATTTTTGATAGGGAGCTCTTTACCCCTCAAAATAAAATTTCTCTGCGCGAATACAAAGTAGTCAGACTCCAAAGTGAATACCGAACACTTGATGAAAAAACTAAAAAAACTATTGGCATTGGATAGGGGCAAACAATCCTTGTTCTTACCGACAAAGGTTACGGTGGAGTGGTAAGTAATCCTTCATCCTTAATCAGAAGTCTCGAGTTTGAGTCCCACTGGATATGGAGTCGCCTTTGTTAGGGAGCGATTTACCCCCTCTCCCTCTCCAAACAATGTGGGACTTTTCGGCGCAAATTCAAAGTTAGTTGGGCTTCAAAGCAGATATTGAACCCTTGACGAAAAAGAAAAAAAAACTATAGGCATTGGATCATATGATCAAGGGGCAAATAATCCTTGTTCTTACCAACAAAGGTTGTGGTGGAGTGGTAAGTACTCCTTCATCCTTAATCAGAGGTCTCGGGTTCGTGTCTCTCTGGATATGGAGTCGCCTTTGTTAGGGAACGTTTTACCCCTCCAATATGGGACTTTCCAATGCGAATCCGAATTTAGTCGGACTTCAATACGAGTACCGAACATCGAATGGGAAACCAAAAAAAAACAATCCTTGTTCTTCAAAAAAAAATGTTTTTTAATATCATTTGTTATTATAATAATTTTTTATTTATTAATTTTTTAAAAAGTTGCTATTGGTTATAAAAAATTCTGCCATTGGCAGTAGGTCATTCTAGTGTAGCCATGGAAGTATATGCATGTCATTCTATATAGTAGGACAATGAATGTTATTACAAAATTCCAAGTGCAAACTGTCACAATGGTCACTGCCCTACCAACTAAAAAAGCATACTTCTGCTGTCCTAAAAAGCATAGTTTCATTCTATCTACTTCGAAATAACTTTAGATACATGATATCTGAAATTACATGTGACTGGCGTTTAGACATTTTTGTTGTCTGAACTTTACGTAAAAATGGCTGAATTCACCCACGTATGGTTAGAGTTCGGATAAAAGTGACTTAACTTTAACCATGTGACATTTCTGAAATCGCAATATTATCTGAAGTTATTCCGAAGAGGGTAGACTTGTAAACTTTTACGCGCTGTTGATATGGCTTAAATGATAATCTCAAAATCGGGTAATTGTGTGATTTATAAGGTTTTATCCTTTAGAAGCTTATAAAGAGCCAAAAAAAAAAGAGAGTGGACTCACGCACCTGAGAAATGCGTGATAAATTTGTTCCCTCGACACGAGATAATGCATGAGGCCTAATTCAAAATTACTTTTGCAAATGAGCATTATTTAGTCAGTGTAACGTTCTAAATATCGCCCATTTAAACTCGTCTCAGTTCAATATTATTAAAATAATTTTTTTACAAAACTCCAACCCAAAAAAAGTATAATATGATAATTTATAAGTCATTTCCCATCACCCCAACTTTATATTATATCAGTATAGAAACAAAGACCGACAAGGATTTGAGTTCAGAGTTATTTATTTATTTATTTATTTGTATTTTTTGTATGTGGTTGTCCATGTTATACGTGTGAATAAACCAAACAATAACATTATAAATAATTTAATTGTATGAAAATGAAATGTGATAAGATGATATATTATTATTATTACTTATTATATATGGCCTACACCACTTTTCTTTTTCTTGAAACATCATATCATATCATTTTAATTGAGATAATAGCACTTTTAGTCCTTTAGTTATTGTATGAATTTTAATTTTAGTCCTCTTTTTGTTTGTTTTTTATTCGTATTGAAACCAACTAAATTCATATTCGTGCCAAAAAATTAACATTGGAGATAAAACATCTCCTCACAAATTAAGGATAGAAGAGTATTTAGCACTCCACCATACTCTTTGTTATCCTCACTCCTCACGATATTCGATGAAGCACATATAATCTTCATTAGTTGAAATGTGTATTTTTTTTATCCAGTTAGGTAGAAAATATGTTTATATTCGGATTGTTCTTACACTTATATTACTGTCAAATGTGGAGCAACTATATAAGTTTAACATAATACATGAGAACTTGAATGGTGGAACAATCGATAGTCATTATAAATTTGTGAATATTTATAAACAAGGAGATCAAAGGTGTTGCACGTTTTAATTAATTGAAGATCAATATACTTAGTCATAATAACCGCATATCAACTACCCATTAATACGAGATTTCAGTTGGATCAAATCTTTCAGAAAAGCTTTTGGACATAGCAAAAAAAATTTAAGCCTTCACGCAAGCAAGTGCGAGAGAGGGAGAGCACGAAGCTATCGCTTCTCCCGACCGACTAAAATACAACAATACAAAAATTAAAATTAAAACTTACCAATAAATAAGATATCAAAATTCTATTAATCCTAAATTTGCAACACAAAATATTTTCAATTATTGAATTAAATAATGAATGTTATCTTTGTGATATTGACTTCTCTATATAACAGTATCTATATGTTTTGAAACATTCTATCTTTTCCATAATTTTTTTTCAATTATTGTTATGAATTAATTAAAAAGTTTCCCGCCAAAGGACCCCATTTGTTTGAATTATTCCCAAACATTTACATTATTGATAATATGGACAAAATTTAAGCATCTCTACTTTTTCTTTTAGATTTCATTTGGATTGCTCAAAAGAAACATATTTTCTCAATTAATATATTTAGTGGCGAAGAGAATATTTTTATCTAAAATTCATCATCACTCACTAAAAAATAGAAGAAAAAATAAAGATAACATATATATAGTGTAATTTTCGAGTAAAAGAAATTCCGGATGAATTTCCTTCCGCTCCTTTAAATTATATATGTTACTTACCTTTTTAATTCATTTATAAAAAGATTATTTTTTAAAACTGATAACTTTCTAATAGACGAATGAAAAGCTTCTACAGATGCTGGGGTCAGCCGTCATAGGAAATTGCCTATGAGATTGCATTCTATCGGTTTTCACATACAATCTTTTTTAAAATTTGAATTGAAAGTGTCTAACTGTAACACTTTATTGGGAGTTAAAGTATTCAATTAAAACATAATTTAATCTGAGTTTCTAAATGAAATATACTAATAAATTAAGAAGATGAGTATGTATTAGGCTTTGTTATATTCATGCATTCGATTAACCAAATAGTTAGATAAATTTAGTAGAACTAATTTAACTATGCAGCAATTCAAAGAAGTTGACAAAACATAAATAAAGATATAAAGATGATTAAAAAGAATTGAGAAGGAAACATGCCCTATGCCATCGTCAACGTTGTTCTATTTTTGATTAAATGATCTGATTTTTGATATATAATTTGAAAAATTAATCCAATTAGCAGCCCATATAAGTTTTAAACTCAAAATAGCCATATTTTATTTTGATAATCTCATTATAACCAGTCTCCACACATTGTTTACTTTTATTAGCCAGACTAATAGTTTGAGTAATTATAGAATTTTATTAAATCACGTATTTGTAGGGATAAGGATAAATACAAATCTTATTTATATTTATATCCCTTTAAACATGGTAGTATATCCCTCCATATCAATATTAATTTTCTTTCTATCTCAATTCACTCCCAACCAATTTCCTTCTCCTCTTAATTCTCTGTTTTTTCCTATCTCAGAAATTAAAATTCAATTTCTTAATGGTATTTTCATGAAAAAGATTAAAGATTAAAATATTTGAAAAATAAGTTCAATAAATGGATGATTAATTGAACCAAAATAAATTACTTAAATTGTCACAACTTTCTACTTTAAGACATGAGTTTCGTCTCCAAACCTATCTCAAACTTTAGTTTGTTAATTTTGTAATCAACATAAATATTAAAAGAATATAAAAGACAGAGAAAACAAGTTATCTATACATTGTGTAGTTAGTGTATAATGATTATACAATAATTATATAATTAGTGTGTATACATTATACACTAATTATACATTGTGTAATATCATTATACAATATATACATTGTGTAATTAGTGTATAATCATTATACAATACATACATAATTAATATGTATACCTTGCATACTAATTATACATTGATAAAAAAATTGGTGAAATCTAATAATAATTTTTTTCATTTTCTCCCAAATTTTATAATCATTATAAAATATGTGTATAATTAATGTATATAAATTATATAAATTTATACATTGATTTATGTATTTATTATACACATATAAATTTCTTAAAATTTTGGTGAAAATTTTAAAATTTTTTTGCCATTTTCGTCTAATATTTTCTCAATTTTTGTATTTAAATTTTTGAAGATAATAAAGAATGATATAACTGCTAGAGAATTATTAGGGGATGATTGTTGGAGGATAACACATGACATCACATACTTCCTTGAATATAGCTTCCCTTTTTAGGGATTCTTTTTTCTATTTTTAATAATCTTATTTAAATAATTTATGGCTATTTTTTATAAATTTGGTTTTAAGGCTACAAAAAGTTTAAACACTAGTGGGCTTGGCTATATCTGTTTTCTTCCCATATAATTTTGAGATATGGAACAACCCCGGTGGTGGCATAAGGCTTGCAGACATCTCAATTCTTTCGAGAGATAATAAAAGTGTCTTTATATTTATATCCACCAATTTTCTTTCGTTCTTTTGGTGTGGGACAAACGTTCATTCATTTCTCATTTACAACTTAACCCTTTAACCCGAGAATTGTGGGATCAAACTCCATTCACGCCAAAAAATTCAACAATTAAAATCTTTATAAATCCATTTGGATGTCCTTATATATTTCCCTTTTACTATCTTTCGTTTAATATTCTATGTTGGTTCTTTTTCTTGGAGATAGTTTTTTTTTTTCATCCAATATTCTATACTTGTATAGGTCCCTCGACTAACCTAAATATGCATTGTATAAGGTCTATTAAAGGGAAAATATTTCCTACTAGAATTATTTACATACTCAAAACTTGAATCTGAAACCGCTAATCAAGGATGGAGAGATTTTATCCATCCACAACAATAGTAATTTCTTGATCTGTTCAAGTAACTTTTTGTTTCTTAATGTCATGATACTTGTATTGAGGCTCGATTTAGATTCGCCCAGCATAAGATTCATCACTAAAGAGGAACACTTCCTCCTAAGATTTTTTCATATTCAATATCCGAACATGAGCTTCTAATTAAGAATGAAAATATCTTATCCATCGACTTCAATCGTAATTTCATGCATGCTCTGGTCAATTAATTATTACATGAAATGTCCTTGGTTTTTTAATAATTAAAGTATGGGGTCTTTAAAAATATTGTCCATGGAAAATGTTCTACCATAAAAGGGTTTTTAATATAAGTCAAATTAATCCTTGCTGGTTTAATTTGGTATGTCTCTTTAGCCCCTCAAATAATTATAATATATAGTTGGAATAATAGATTTAATGATTAATACTATACGCATCCAAAGTCAAATTTTATCCTTTTTACACATAATTTCTTTTTTTATTTTTCACCTTTTACACAATTATTCCTTATCCTACAAATTGATTCGGGATAATAATTGTCGATGATCCTTCTCATCTAAACATTTAAATAATAAATATTAATGACGTATATAGAATAAAAATTCAATTTAGAGGAATTTATTTACTAATTAAGTTCATTACGTCAAAATGTTATTTCTAAAAAAAAAATCCCTAAATAACATTTACTTCTTTCAATTTCTTCTTTTTCTATCCAAAAATGGGTAGATTTTTCTCTATCACATTATCATTATAATATTCATACATTCAATTAACCAAATAGTTAGGTAAATTTAGTAGAATAATTCAACTATGCATCAAAAAAAAATTTTAAAAAAAGTTGAAATAAATATAAACATATATGGATCTTCAATGGAAGTAATTGAAAAGTTTGGATGATTCTTAAAAAGAATTGAGAAGAAGACATGCATGGCTTGCAGACGCCTCAACTCTTTCGAGATATAATAAAAGTGTCTTTTTATTTAAACCCATCAAATTTCTTTCCTTCTTTCGGTGTGGGATAAACGTTCATTCATTACTCGTTCACAACTTAACCCTTTAACACGAAAATTATGGGATCAAACATCGTTCACACCAAAAAATTGGACAATTAAAATCTTTATAAATCCATTTGGATGTCCTTATATATTCCATCTTAAACACCATATATTCAATATCCCTTTTACTAATTTTTTTTCTTTAATACACTATGTTGGTTTTTTCCTTCTAAGACAAACCTTTTTTTTCTCATCCGGTATTCTATACCTACATAGGATTCTTGACTAACCTGAATACGTATCATATAAGGTCTATTAAAAGGAAAACATTTCTTACTAGAATTATTTTCATATTCAAAGCTTAAATATGAAACCTCTAAGTAAGGGTGGAAAGATTTTATTCATCTACTACGATCATAGTTTCATGTTCAAGTAACTTTTTTGTTCCTTATTTGATGTTGTAATACTTGTATTGGAGCTCAATTCAAATTTGTGCATCTTAAAATTTATTAAAAAGAGAAACACTTTCTTAAGATCTTTTCATATTCAAAATTCGAATTCGAACCTCTAATTAAGAATACATAGAAAGTGAAAAGATCTTATCTATCCACCGATACCAAATGAAAAACAAAAAAATAGTAGTAATGATGGGGGAGAAGTGGAAAAAAGAATAAAGTAATGGACATAGGATGTGTACAAGTTACAACTATACAAATGCAGTGTATATTCATGCAAAAGTGGAAAAGTAAAGGGGGGGAAAATAGAAGATACAAACAAAATTAGTGCCATAATGTAATTTAGAGGTACTTTCCAATAACTTTTTACACTAATTATTAGAATGCATTATTAAAAAATACTTAAATAATTAGTTCCATCCCATCATATAAGACACATTTCTCAAAAGAAAATATTCCCCTTTTTCCTAAGATACTTTTATTTAATCAATCATTAGTCATTTGGTGTAGGTAAAGTCTTAAGTAGATTCTTTTGGAGAAAAAAAATGATCAAGAATATATGCTTTTGAATTATGAGAAAAGATGTGTGAAAAATTATTAAAATCACATATGTTAAAAATAAAAGGGTTAACTATACTAAATGCATATATAATATTGAGACGAGAGTCGATCGAAATAGTTCCTCTACTTTCTCAAGATAGAGATATAAGGTTTGCGTACACTTTATCCTCTTACACGAAATCTGTTATTGTTATTATTTTATACATGTAATATAATTTAAATAGGACAAATATACTGAATTGTTCATTTGGTAAATAATACTATACATTTTAGTTATTGGGAAAAAAATCTAGATATTACCTTATATATTTTAAAATTAAATAGTTAAGCCCTTATACTATGAAAATCCTACATATATAAACACTGTAACTAAGTATATTATTAAAATATGATAACTAAAAGTCAAATTACAATGAATAAAAAGTTTTATGTATTTATTTTTTATATGAAATTTAAAAAAGAGGATAAACATATTTGTTGAAAATCTTTATTCACATCTTTGATTAGATTTTTTTTCTGCAAAATGCATATCTTGAAACTCTTAAATATGAAATAAATAAAATTATTTAATAAGATACATCAATTATTAGTAATAACTTTGTGTTTTTATTTAATTACAATACTTTATTATATAGATTTTTATCAATATTATTTTTATTTATTTATTTATTCTTCTCCTTCAAATTATCTGAAATTCACTTAGTTAGATGAAATTTTATTTACATAGAATAATTTAATCAATCAAAATTCTTCTCCTTTTTTCTAAGATACCTTTATTTAATCAATCATTGCTCATTTGCTGCTGGCAAAAATCCAGCTACATTTTTTTTGTTGGAAAATCAAGAATATATGCTTTTGAATGATGAGAAAAGATTGGTGAAAAATAGTAAAATCACATGATATGTTGAAAATCAAAATTAATCATGTCATGCACTTTTTCACATGACTAACAATGGATCTATTAATCACTCGGGATTGTGGTGAGATGAATATGATTTCTTTACCTTTAATCAAAGGTTTCGATTTTTAACCTTGCAAGTGAAAAAAGTTGTGATGGGGGGCGCTTCTCAAATGGATGTTACATGTTATCTTTTGCTTCTCATTCGATGTTTGATATTTATATTGAGATCCAATTAATTCATATTCAAATCGTGTAAAGCTCATTAGAGAGGAAAAACGCTTCTTACCAAAAAAAAATCATATTCAAAATTTAAATTCAAAATATTTGATTAAGATAAAGCGATTCTATCCATCACATTACAACTCGAGAGATTTGGCATAAACAAAAATAATGTAAATTTCTTGAGATGTGAGGTCTTGACATAACAAGAATTAATGCAAAAGAAATAGAGACAAAAAAAACTTTTTTTCTTTATTGAGAAATAACAAAGTGAAAGCACTCATTTCATACCCCACCATCCATGCATAGTCCTAAATTGTCCATGACCCTCTTTAATATTTTTTTTTTTAATTCTTTGGGTAATAAAAATAGTAAATTAATGTGTGCACAAAATTTCATAAATAAAAAGACACACAAAATTCTTTTTTTTTGGATTATTAATTTTTTATTTTGGAGTTTATAGGCTTGGACGCTCAACTACTCTTGCAATTGCTATTGACAAGTGGGGCCCGTCACAAGACCCCCACGCCCCACCCCCCACCCCACCCCCACCATCAACAAACATAACCCCATACCCAATAAAAAAAATAAAAAAGAAAGAAATAAAGGTAGTTCACACAAATAGGATATTAATCCGATAAAAGATTGACACGTGCACCATCGATATACTTTTACATCATCCCACAGCTTCAACAGATCGCTTAATTTCGTTCATCCGATGAATATGATACAAATAAAGTTGCTACATTTAATGCCAACACTCCGGTGTAAGGGAGTGGTCTCTTTTAGAGTCACTGCAATAGTCGTAGACCAAATAGTGACTTCGAACCCAATTCATGGCCATACGTTGTTGCCTCGAAAGACCACCGGAACGGTAGGGAGAGGCGGACACGGGGCGGCACCACTGTGATGAATAGGCGGTGCAACCGCTCGCCTTGAAATTCGTGAACTTTCCGAAGAATGGTTGGTACCTATAATCGGCTTGGTATTTTCCATTCTCAGTAGCCCATGAAGATGCATCCCAAATGGATCCATATAACCACATTGGCCTAAGTGGAAATGTTTCAACACTCTTTCTTGCATACCTCCTTATTGGGACATCATCCACCAAAAATCTAAATTCAAAATCAATTAAAATAACAATATAATTAGTTTTCAAATATACATAAAGCATTCTACGTTCATGCATTATACTATAATTACTTTTTAGATATATGAAATTTTACAAAAAAAAAAAAGTAACATGCATCTGCTTAGTTCACAAAGTATCCCACATTCACGTAAGGTTTAAGAAAAGGTTGGACTCCAAGGAGGTGTGCCATAGATAAGCTACTCTATCATAAGTATCAACGTCTGATTCTAGCTACAACTCGAACTCCTTACCTATAAGTCATATAAAAAATGATTTTATCGTTATAGAGAGCTGATTCATGCTTTGAATATCTCAAGAATCTTCGAAAGGGACTAAAATTCTAATTCAACCAAGGTTGGCTTTTCATAAATTCCAAAATTTCCGAGACCTATTTTGTGTGTGGGCCTAATGTATTTTGGACATATATATAATCTATTTGGGTGAAAAATGGTGGACCTTTTAGCTACTATTGGGAAAAGGACTACAACATGAATTATCCTCTTAACATGGTCCCCCTCTATGCAAAGAAAAGAAAAATGAAGTAACCAAAATACAACATATGTCCTTAAATTTATTTGGTGGAATCCATGATTAAATTCATTGGAGGACAACCATACTTTAGTGTCAAATGATTTTTGTCGGTAGAATATTTCCTTATCATTAACTTACTTAAATATATAACATAAATAAAAAGACTCATATACCGTCAGACCTTTCTATAATAATCTTTTATAAGAGTATTTTGCTATGATGATCACGTTTTGTTTGAAATCGATTTTCATGATAGATTATACAACAACAACAACATATCCAGTATATTTTCACAAAGTAGGGTCTGGGAAAGGTAGAGTGAACGCAATCCGCTCCTCTACTTCAGAGTTGAAGTAAAGAGGCTATTTTCGATAGACTCCTGGCTCAAGACAAAAATAGTTATAATAAAGTACAAGAAACAATAGATGATATGTTATATTATATATTTTTAATAACAACTAAAATTTAGATAAATAATATTGTTATAAAGACGTTTCACTGAATATAGTGAATTAGTACTTACATGATTTCTCTAGGACTCCAAAAAATAGCATAGTGATGAAAGTCTTTGGTGGGATCAAACCACAAATGAAATTTCATTTCTCTTCCAACAATTTTGCCATCTCCACTTCCTCTAATATAAACATTTGTTTGCAATGTGTATGGTTTTCCAAATGTTGTTCCAAGAAACTCTATGTCCACTTCATCATGGAACCCTGGATGTGCTTCACTATTTGAAAGCTGCCCAAAAAATTACACAATTAATGAAATTAATCAACTAAATATACCAACTAAAAATCAACCATATTAAAACAACAATAATTCTTTTTCTCAATTTACGTGGTATATTTTTCTTTTTAATCGGTAAGAATGTCACCTTTATGTATTTAGAAACAATGTAACCTCAAATTTTTCATTTTATCCCTGCAAAGATGATTTGTGATCACATAAATATTATGACTTATTTTAGATTACAAGTTTTAAGCATCTTCTTTTCTTTTTTAAATTTCGTGTTCAATCAACTGTGGCGCATAAATTCTCTGCCATTCGTTCAAAGTTTAGGAACTTAGGTAATAGTATCCCGATCAAAGAGTTGTCGGGGATGGAAATACACAATATAAATATTTATACGGTCAATCTATCTTGCTCGATCTTTTCAAAAATGTCACATGTGTGTGTCGAATCCTCAAGAAAGGTACATTTTTAATTAGAGAATTCGACACGAATACGACAATATTTTTGAAAAGTCCAAAACATAATTGTCACATAAATAGGAACAAATATATAAAGTAAAGATATTTACACTCTCAGTCTACATTGCTCGGTTCTTTAAAAATGTCGATGTGTGTGTGTCAAATCCTAAAAAAATTACACTTTAGAGAATTCGTGTACGATAATATTTTCGAAGAGTTCGAACAACATGTTAACTGTCACATTTTTAGAGAATCCGATACAAGACAGTCTATTTGCTCGAACTCTTCAAAAATGGTGTGTCGGTCTGTGGATCCTCCAACAACAATTTTTTTTTTATAAAAGCCGATATGAGTACAATGACATTTTTGTAGAATCCGAGCAACGTAATTGCGAGCACATAGAAAAAACAAAATATCTTACATAGAAAGCAGTAATAACTCCGGCCGTATAACCGGGTTGGAGTTTTATGGAGGCCCCAAAATACCCGGATCGAAACGGTTTAACCGACTTGAATCCACTTCCTATACAAAATCATCATTAAAAAAATCAAGAATCAAGAAAATATAAATAACAATAACAATAACAAAAATATTCAATGTAATTTCATATGTGGGGTCTGAAGATGGTAGCGCGTATGCAAACTTTACTCCTACCATGGGAGGTAAAGAGGTTGTTTCCGATATACCCTCGGTAAAATCAAGAAAATATAAACAACAACAACATATCCAGTATAATTTCATTAGTGGGTTTGGAGAGGTTAGAATATACGCGGAAGGTTTCCCTCTATCTGGAGAGGTAGAAATGTTGTTTCTGAAAGACCCTCGGCAAAATCAAGAAAATATAAATAACAACAACAACATGCTCAATGTGAGGGTAGAGCGTACGCATACCTTACCCCTACCTTGAGAGATAGAGAGGTTGTTTTTGATATACCCTCGACAGAATCAAGAAAATATAAATAACACCAATAACATAGCAAGAGTAATTCAATAAGTGGGGTTTGAACAAGGTATAGCATACGCAGACCTTATCCCTACCTTGGAGATAGAGAAACTGTTTCTGATAGACCCTCGACAGAATCAAGAAAATATAAACAACACAATATATCTAATCTAATTCCATAGGCGAAGTCTGAATAGGTAAAGCATACGCGGACCTTTCCTCTACTAAGATAGAGAGACTGTTTTCGATCGACCCTCGACAGAATCAAGAAAATTAAGTACTACTACTAATCAAGTAATTAAACAAAACCTGAAGTTGTATCAAGCCAAATATTAATGCCATTGTTATCTACACTTTGATGATTAGGACCCCAAAGATTTCTAAATCCTTGATAAAAACTCATTGACCTAAACTTTGTACTTGGATAATAGCCAGGGGAAAGTGGCCAGTAGCCAGCATTAGTAGAAGGAAGGAAAATGAAGGAAAGGAAAATAGGGAGGAAAAAAATTGTTGACATTTTTTGTTTTTGTTTTTTTGAATGAAGAAAGGGAAAGTGATGAAAGGGAAAATATGAAGAAAAAAGATCAAGTAAAGAAGTAAAGGAGAAGAAGAAATTTAATGAGAGACAAGAAAGAGTGTTGAAAGGAAGGTGTGTATATGGTAGAGGGGAAGAAAGCATGGTAGTACAGTTTGATATAAATAACAAGATGTGTGGGCCCCAATATATATTACTTATTAGTATTTTTTTTGATTATTCGTCTGGCGTTTGGTATCTGGTTAATTACAGGAAAAAAAAGGAATTAGCTTTGAAATTCGTTACTAAACTGTCGATAACAGGATTTTTGATGATCTATCGCTGATATATCATTATAGTAATTTTTTCGTTTTCCATCTATGTTCGATTGGTATTTGCTTAACTATAAAAGGTAGGAATTAGCTACAACAAGAATCATCATTAAGCTACCGCTTATTCGTCATTATGGTTTTTTTTTGTTTTTCGTTTGGTGTTCAATATCTGCTTAACTACAAAAAAAGTAGGTAATTAGCTTTAAAATTCGTTGCTAAACTTTCACCAACAGGATTTTTGATGATCCATTGCTAATACGTTGTTATGATATATATATTTTGATTTTTCACTCAATGTTTGATCAATATCTGCTTGACTATAAAAAATAACAGGAATTAGCTACGATAAAAATTATCATTAAGCTATCTCTTATTCGTTATTATAGTGTTTTTTTTAATTTTTCACCTGGCATCCGATCGATATATGCTAAATAGAAAAGAGGATTATCTATGAAATCCGTCAATGATAATTTGTTGCTAAATAGTCCCTAGCTAACGAAATAGTTTGGATGATTTGTCACAAATTCGTCGTTTATAGGATTATCAACAAACTTTTGTTGTTTAATGACAGAAGTTGATCATCTGTAACTCCTGTGTCTTATAATTTGGGTTTGACTAATCATGATTCGTGTTGTAAAATCACACTTTAAAAGATAAAACATTCCATATCAAATACAATTTTATTTTAAGATTCAAATTTAAAATCTATGGCTAAATATATAAGGTACTACTACTTATTAACCCCACCATCAGCTTTTGGTGGTATGTATAGTAGTTACATTACATGTAAGACTTACTTCATTGGTTCTTTTTTTTCTTTTTTTTCTTTTTCTGGTTTATTAACACTAAGATATTTTCTCTTTTTATCTAAAAGTAAGATTTGTATAATGATTTTTGAACATGTGAGTAAGTTAATGTCAGTGGCAAAGCTACATGATTCCAAAGGGAATTCAACTGAATTCCTTTCGTCAAAAAATTATATTATTCACATTTATAGTATAGTAATAGTAATTTTTCTTGTGTATAGAAATAATTATTATATTTCTTTTATGAAAAAAGAAATTTTTAAATATCGTAATAATAAAGGTGATTCAAAAATTCCTTTAAGTTGCGAGGTTCAAATAACATGTGTGACATTTTGATATTATCTATGAATCTCGTTATTAGAATTTCTGACTCCATCGTTTGTTAAAATATATCTTTAATCAAAAAAGTATATATTATTTGAACAGAAACATTGTTAATTAAATTTAGCTCAAGGGAAAAATCTTAGCAACTGAAAGATGAGATGAGACCAATATTTGTAATGGAGTGATAAGTATTTCTTGATTATTAATTAGAAGTCTCGGATTCGAGTCTAGCTGGGTACAACATCGTCTTTGTAAGCGAAAGGTTTATCCCCGATGCGGGATGTTTTGGTGCAAATTTAAATTTAATCGAATTCAAATATGAATATTGAACACCAAGTGAGAGAAAAAAAAGACAAGATGAGATCTGAGAAGAAAAAAATGAGAGGTAGATGAATTAGAATGATTTCCATTAAATGTGTCCCTTTCTCTATTTGTCTGTCTGTACTTAATTTATAAGAATAAAAATAAAAATAGCACTAAGGAAGGAAAATAAAAGGCAGTTTGGTGCATAAAATATTTCACATTAGCAGAGTATAAGGAAGGGTCGCACTCTAAAAAGTGTGTTATAGACAACATATCCTAATACAAGTATTAATGGCTATTTCGCTGCTCGAACTCATGGCCTATAGGTTATAAATCACACAGTGAAAATTTTATCGTTTCTCCAAGGCTTCCCTTCTGCTAAAGAAAATAATAATAATAAATAATAAATTGGCTCTAGATGTTCAATGATTTATGTTATCCCTAAATGAAAGCAACACCAACAAAAGGCAATATTGGTATATGAATGAAGCACTCTTGCCTTTAAAGCAAATATAAATTAGTGAAAATAGTACTTGTTTTTTTTATAAAAAAAAATCTTTTTGCTATTTCACTAAGATTAATTTTACCTTTATTTTTCACTATATTATGGATGTCAGTGTACTAGAAATGAAGGACTAATTGTGGGTCCAGTTTCTGTTTTTTGCTATGGTGATGTAAATGGTGAATAATGATCATGTCTTTGATAGATAGCAATGGAAACTCTCATGTGTTTTTTTTTTTGTTTTTCACTCGGTATTCAATATTAAAATTTGCTTAATTTGATTTTGTATCAAAAAAACTTATTTTAGGGGTTAAAATGCTTCTATCAAAGGTCACTTCATTTCGAGGAAACAAACGTGAAATATATGATTAAAGACAAAAGGGTACTTACTAGTTATCACCTATGTTCTTGATTTCTCTAAATATTGCCATACAAGGGCGGAACTACAACTTCACTTGCAAGTTCGGTAAAATCCCGAACTTTGGTTCAAATCATGTATTTGTACTTAAACATTCAATTAATATGTAGAAATAATTTATCAAGAACTCGATAAGTTGTGTACATTATCGAGGTACTTATAAATTCAAAATTTTATTTTTGATGTTGCTATTACATTCTTGTCGGACCTTTAAAAATACATTATTTTTAAAGAATTCAATATACATTAATCGACATTTTAAAAACATTCGAGAAATATAACTTACCACCCCACCACGACCTTCTATCGTGTGGTGGATATAGGTGGTCTTCCTATTGAGTGTTCATTGGTGAATTTCATTTTCTTTGGGTACATATCACTTATTTATTTCAGATACAATGAATTATAATTTGATGGACAATTGTGAAAAGTGAACAATATAGTGAATGATTTAACTTGTTGATGGTACTATAATTATTAAATTATATTAGAATGAATATTTATATAAAATTCATATGGTCAAACACAACTAGCTTTAAATTGAGATTAATATTCTACAATTTTGCTAATTCAGAAATTTATATAACGAGATTCAAAAAAGTATAAATGTATGAAATTTGAACTTATAACCTAAACTAACTCTACCTCTTTTTACAAATACGTTAGGCTTTTTTCAGTATGTTAAGCGAATTCAACAATTTATTATATATAACTAAGATATTTTTATTTTTATTCAATTTGACAAAATGTAAGACTGATATCAACAATTCATCACAAAACAAAAGCCTTTTCTATACTAAAAATTGCAAATCCAATGTAGAAATTAAAAGATTTGTCAGAAAAGTTTGTCCAATCCACATCCAAGAAAGCTGTAAAGTTGGAAACTTTAGGGGTCATTTGGTTGGAGAATGATTTTATTTTTTATTTAAGATTTAAAATTAATTTATTATGACAATATAATTTAATAATAAAATAATAATAATTGGTGGGAGGAGGAAATTGGAAACCTCATAACTCATATTGATTGATGGTGGAAACTTAGACTCAATAAATATTACTAACAAATAGAATATCATATAAAATTATTTACTAACAATTGCTTTTACCATTTTTGACAAAGGAAAAAAAATAAAAGGTAAAACAAAATAAGATGTCAAACTCAAATTTCACTATGATAAAGCTCCCAAAACAAAATAAGATGTCATTAGCAAGCAATTATTGTCATAAAATGCATTTTGACTAGAAGAAGAGAGATGATTAGCAAGAATTTCCACATGACAATTGACATAAATAAAGTGTCTTTTTTTAACCGGCGGGGAAACTCGTTGCCGCTACTTTTGAGATGTGCATTGGATAAATCTGCTCCTGTGCAATAGCTTGTAAATCGTATAGGAAATATAAACTGTACTAGGAAAACCTAGTGCGACGAGCTCGACTAAAAAAATATTGGCAGAGGCCAGAGAGAATCGATCCATGACTTTCCCCTATGAAAGACTTACTGCACCAACTCAGTCTCCCAAAACAAAATAAGATGTCAAACTCAAATTTCACTATGATAAGCCTCCTAAAACAAAATAAGATGTCATTAGCAAACATTTATTGTCATAATAATGGATTCAGACTATACAAAGTGTTGTGTTGAGCAACATATTTTCTTCAATAATGAATAAAAATGTCTTTACCGTGTATAAAAGTACATAACTTGTCGTTAGTTATAAAGATGAACTTTTTCTGCGATTTTCAATTGCAATTCTTGCTCAAAACAAGTCCAAGTCTTTAGTAAATAACTTCAAATCGTGATTGGCAACCTCGTTAGTCTATTTCTAACGAATCCAAACAGCACAAATTCCAAATTTCTCACAAAAATCAAATTCAAAATCCAAATCGACTTCTTCAAGCTTGTTCGCAATAACATTTTAGCTATCTTTCTAATATGATTCTCAACATTCAAATCTTAAAAAATTAGTAGGTTAGTCACGATTTAAACCTCAAACACAATAATAAATCGAGTTTGTCAACTCACAATCAAGAAACTGAGTGAAAAAATTCTGTTTATCATACTTGCATAAATAAATTGATAAAGTGTTATCTTTCAAACAAAAATAAAAATAAAAAATAAAAGAGATCAAATGTATGGTGACAAATTGTTGGCAATAAATGTTAAAAACCTACCAACTAATGAGCAATAAATCTCAAAGCATGTCACCTCCGCATTTTATTTTATTTTACATTTTTATAAACCAACCCCTTAATAAATTTGTGAGAGGTTTTCGGAAATAATTTTTCTATTCCACAATGTAGCTAACGATAAGGTATGTGTACTTTTTTATTTTTTGGGTTTCTACTCGGTGTCCACACTACTAGAAACAAAGATTTTTCCTACTGCGAATCAGTAGGAAATTTGTGCTATATAAAATGATTTTTTTACTCATTTTTCACTGAATCAGCTCACTGAGAAAATGCATGGTGAAAAATAGATTTTCAATGAGAATAGTGGAAAACCTACTAATTTTTCAATATAAAAAAATCTATTTTTTCTTTTTTCACCGATTCAATCAACATATCTGTGGGAACGACCATTGAACATTTTTCAATGAAAAATTCAATCGGAAAATACTACTACTTTTTAATAGTGCCACCAACATTGAGGCGTGACTAAATTTGAATTCGCATCGAAAAATCCCATATTGAGAGATAAAAAGCTCCCTAACAAAGGTGACTTCGTACTCAGGGAATTTAAATCAGAGACCTCTCTATTAAAGATGAAGGAATACTTATCGCTTTATCGCAATCCTTATTAATAGATCCGCATAAACTTCACCCTCTCCGGACAACTCCATATGGGATCATACTGGTGTTGTTGAATTTTTGAATTGCCAAATAGAAAAGGTTGACTTTTTAGTTGTGTTTTTTACTACATATGTGTTAGTATACCTAATATACATAGGATTGTACTTTGCATCACAATAGCCACTTTCTTGGACCAAAATCTTTGAACAAATTGTTTTCCACTGTTTTGTCGGCCGTTGGATTAGATTATATGTAAATGAAAAATTTCACAAATAACCACTTTTTACTAATATACATAGGATTGTGCAATTTCTTTTTACTTTTACTAAGGGTGTGTTCCAGTAAAATAAGTGAATTTCTTATTTATGTTTTTGTGTATAAAACATAAATAAATAATATTATCATAAAAAGGTGTGGGGTGGTAAGGATGGGGCTATAGGGCGCAGGGATGAAAATGAAGTGTATTGGAGGGTGAAAAAGACACAATCAATGTGGCTCATCTGATTAGTTCAGTTATCATTATCTTTGTCCGACTATCTCACACTCCCAAAGCAAATTTGGATTTCTTCATTCATTTTCCTACCATCATCTCTCTTTCTATCTATAGGTCGGGTTCACGCATATATATGGAATGATCACTTGTGGAATTTTTTTTTCCTACTTTCAGTAAGGAAATCATTTTTCTTATTTTGAAGAAACCTCTTTTCCTAGAGAAAATGTTCTCCAAAAATTTTGACCAATCAAATATGAAAAAATTGAAAATAATGTTTTGAAAAATATTTTTCTCCGCATAAAACACACCCTAAGGGATGGATTGATGTGGTTCCTCTATGCCTAGTACACAGAATATCAAACCATGAGCGAAGAAAATTTAAGATTTTTTTTTTCAAGTGGAAATGGAAAAAAGAAAAGGAAGAAAAAGGAAAGCGGGCCCCATTGCCGACAGATGAATAGGCCCAAAATGGCTTTGGGGTTGTGGGAGTATGGGCCCATTTGAGTTAATACTTTAAATCTTGGGATTCTTGTGATAATATAAATAGGACTTTGGACTATTTTAAAAAAGATGCTTCTCAAATCAATGATACAAAATCTTTCGATCCTTTCACACACAACATAACAAATCTTTAATATAAAAAAATGTTGTCTATTTTGTTTTTTTCTTGTGAATATTATGTTATTTTATTTTCCATCAAATGGCTAGAACTTTAAATTGGGTTAGATTTTGGAAATTTTGGGTGCCCCACACTTTTAGTCTATTGTCTTTGGGAGGAATTTATTTGTCGAAAAATGCGCAGTGTACATTTAAAAATGAAATTATTTGCATTATTATTTGTAAAAAAAGAAGAAGTAAAGAAACACTCACTTGGATGTATTAGAGTTTGGAGAATCTACCTAGGAGTTGCAAACTCAATTTGGATTTCCTAGGAAAAAAAGGAATTAAATTTACTATTGCTGCGAAATATCGATGGTTAATTAGCACATAATTACACATATAACAAATAGAGAAGAAGAAACAACACAAAAATTAGAAAGATTCGCCAAGCGGAGAGAGTTTTCTCTATAGAAAAGAAAAAATACTATTATACTTTAGATTCCCAACTACATTAGGATTCGTATTCCCTTAAAATACGTCAATTGTTTCCTAAATCATAAAAAATAGATGAAAAAATAACAGTATTCGCATTAAGGTCATACGATCGATCGATTGCACTCTGATTGCACTAGGATTCATGTGACGCTCAGGAAATGCTCAGCGATCGCGCCCAAATCGTACAATCCTACGAAATTCTTTCGTTATCGCGCTCAATCACGTTAAATGAAAATTTAGTTTCGAAGTTTTCTTTCACATGTCCACGAAGCGGGATTTTCGAGGTCGGATCACAATACGGATCCACCAAAATTCAAAATACCAAGGCTATATTTCACTAATTTTCATTTGGAACTAGAGTTTCAAATGATCTAATACTAGTACTAGTAGTAAATTGAAAGTAAAAAAGGGGGTGGGGTGGGGATATAAGAAATTTGTATGCATCAATCAATTTTGGGAGTGATTGATAACTTAAAGATGATGGACATAGTGATGTCAATTGCATGCAACATCATACAAAAACATCAATTTTCATGTATCTAAAGATAATTATTAAAGTGAAATGATATTCTTGATAACAAAAGGTTTGATGGTGCCAATTTTTAGGTCACCATTTAAATTTTGTCTTTATTTTTTTTAAAATTACACAAATATAATTGTTGAGAAATTATTCTTTCAAACAACGTTAAACTTGGGTCTAATATTTTCTTATAACACTACAAATAAAATATTAGGTTGTTGACTTGTTGTTTAACATTTTCAATAACTTGTAAAATTTTAGACCGTGATTAAGATTCTCTCATAATATTTTCAGTTTGCTCAAAAGGTCTTTAGACCGTAGTTTAAAAAAGTCCATAAGTATTACATTACTAAAAATCACATTTCCCACTGAAAAATGTTCAATGGTTATTCTCACAGATATTTTGATTGAATCGGTGGAAAAAAAAAAATAGTATTGTTTTCAAATGGAGAAATTAGAAAGTTCCTCACTATTTCAGTGAGAATTTATTTTCACCATCCATTTTCCCAGTGAGCTAGTTCGGTGGGAAATAAGTGTTCTACAACACAAATTTCTCACTGATTCACAATGAAAAAAACCTTTGTTTCTAGTAGTGTTACAACAAACCTTATGAGAGGATAATTTATTATCAAATAATTGTTCAAGAAAAGGAATAACCTGTGAAAAATCCTAACAATTTTTTTTTAAAAACAATTAGCAATGTATATCATTAATATGGTGGCCACCTTATTGTGACTTCTCAAGAATATGGATTTGGTATTCTATTAATAAAGTAACCAAATGAGAACAAATTTTAAATATTCTTTCAATTTGATTTGATAGTGATGTTATGTATTTTCCCACAATTTCATTGGATGAACCTCATCTTCAAGCAAAGGTGATGAAAAATACTACTTATATTTATGCATATTTTCTCCATTTTTTTAATTTTTTTTTGTGTTCAAGAGTTTTCTTTTCTTGTGCTTCTTAGAATTCTTATCATATTAGAAAATAGAGCATGATAAGATTTCCTTTTTCTTTATCTATCAACAAGATTACAAAATCCACTTGTTTATGAAGGATTATATGTAATTAAAAGTTAGTAAATCATCCCCTTCAATCCCAAGATGTGATGAATGATGATCATTTAGATCAATGTGCCAACCGACTCCGTTAATAAACGCTTTTGGAGTCATCAGAGCATGTTATCTGTGCGTACCACTTATCTATTGAACGAGATCCCTTCCACGGAGGGATTCCCAAATCACTATGACCAACTTTTGTCTCTGTTCCACCAGTCGGACTCATAGTTAGGCAAACTTATACTATTACTCACAAAAATTATTACTACAAAGACTAGGAAAAATAAAATAAAATCTCTAAATAGAAAGACTCTACTAGTGACTACTAATGAGAATATAACAACTTGATTGGATCCTTTTTGGGCTTGAGACCTTTACTAGTTACTGCTTATTCTGAATTCAAAGCCCACCTAGCTGCAATAAACTGGGGAAGTGTTCAGATAGCGGATTTTGGGACTATCATTTAAGTTATAGCCACTTGCATAAAAAATTGTAATAATTTAGTGATTTTGGAATAACTTTAGGCATTCGCATATTAAGTTTGGCAAGGACAAAGTTTCTGACATTTTTGCTTGAAGTTTAACTTGCCAAGGTCAAAGTTACGACACTTTTGGCTGAACTTCCAACACTTTAACTGAACTTCAGGCGTATATGACTGAACTCCAAGCATTTATGCATGAAGTTCAAGTGAACAAATTTACCGAATGTTCAAACAAGGATCTTTTATCGATCGTAATATACCAAAATCAAGTACTCCCTCTGTTTTGTTTGGCCTATTTTAACTTGACACGGAGTTTAAGAAAGTAGAGAAGACTTTTGAATCTTGTGGTTATAAATTAAAGATATGTCAAATGTACCAGAATGCCCTTTAATCTTGTGGTTTTAAACATGCCATGTGAAAAGTTAAAATTAAAGAGTTGCTAAAAAGAAAAAGAGACATTCTTTTTTAAATGGACTAAAAAGGAAAAACAAATTGAAACGGAGGGAGTATTAGTTATTTGCGTACTAAACTTAAAATACTGGCCACCGCTTAAATGGTTCCATCCAAATAGGCTACACCATGAAGTTTTTACACAATAAACGGTGTAGATACTAAATAGGCCCATTTAAGGCCCAGTACATTTGCGCAATGCCATTTAAGGGGAAGCAACTTTTTTCCATTTTTTGTATCTATAGCGAATTAATGATTTTTTCAGCATTAAAATTATCATTATTCCAAGCTTGAAGAAGTAAGTCTTGAATTTCGAATATAAATTTAATCAAGTGAATGTTTTGAAAAAGCTTCGGAACATTAGTAGGGAGGGATGAAGATTGGTATAACTAGAATAGCTTCTGAAGAATTGCACATAACGTAAGGTAGGGTTTAATGTTAAATCCCACCACTGCAGGTGGGCACAAATCAAAGTTTGACGTGAATGTCTTTTATTTAAAAGAATTGTTATAGTGAGAGTTGAATTTATGATTTAAACTTTATGGTTTTAGATTTTAGAATAACGACCTCAAGCACTAGTAACTGAATTTTGAATTTGACTTTATACGATACTTGCCTAATCCGTGTACATGAGCCTACATCCATGCTTATAGCTTAAATAGACATTTGCCATTCCTCATAACTTAAATAAATCATGAGATACTCCCCCGTTCTCAAATAATTGTCACGTTTCGCCTTTCAAAAATCAATTTAACTAATTTTCAAAGCTAAATTAGTTAGATCAATTCGGCATTTCTATTAATTGCAATTTTTTCCTTATATCAATATGATGAAAAAAATACATCTTAAAATGTTGGTCAAAATTCATATCGTTTGACCCTCGAAAAGTAAATAGTGACAAGTATTTTGGAATAGAGGGAGTAATACGTATCCCGTAAATTCAATCGAGGTACACGTAAATTGATCAGATTCAATATTGTGGTGGAGTTGGTAGATTAGAAGTGCCACAACATAGAGAACTCTTACTAATTAATCTCAACCATTCACGTAGAACTTTCTACATGGAATAATGGTTATTATAAAAGTCAATAGTGTCATCCCATGCCTAGTATTCATAGTTCAAAAAATTAGTAAAAGAGAAGAAGAAGAAAGAAGAAAGCAACAAAAGAAGACTATTCCAAATTGATGTGATAAAATAATCAAAGTGTTAGTGGAGTACTTTGAATTGTGACCATGACCATTACCATGTGGAAACATGGCTAGATAATTCATTTTTTTCATAGTCCAAAAATTTAAAAGAGGAAGGAGAACAAAAGAAGATTGTTTCGCGTGTGAGCACGAGATCTCAGGTTTAAATCTGAATTAAAATAAAAAATAGTAGGTACTTTTGTATTTGTTCAATTCAGAGTGTCACAATTCAAGTCAATGACACGTATTATCCGTTTTGAGCCTAGATGTGCACATGTTTATCTATCGTGTTACATTATTTCAATTTTAAAAACGCGCGTACCATATGAACTTGTGTTATACCCTTATAAAATCTTTAAAGTTTTTCTTCCATTTCGATGTGAGATTCGCTTAATGTTCCATGTACACCTTATTTTCAAAAATCTTGCTTCACCCGCCATTATTAACCTACGATATCACACAAAGTTTTTTCATACCTATCCATTCAAGCCAAAGTTACCTGTTAACTCATACTTATACGAGATAAAATTAATTGAACGTCTCTAAGTTATCCGAACGTCACGATTATAAAGGAAAGGATTACTCAATGTGGAAACATGGGTCAGATAATTCAGTTTTTTCAGCCATTACACAAAAGAAACGTTACTCATTAAGCAAATTCCATTTTTGTCTTCTCTTCTTTTGTCTTTTGTTTATTACTACTACTTGTTCTTTTGGTTTACTTGTTTTTTCCTCTATAAAGAAAATAATATACAAATAGATATATAATCTGTGGAGCTTATTGTTTTATACTGAAAAAATCTTCAATCTACCAATTTCATTTCTGTTTGAGCCCTTCAAACCCCAGGTGAAATTTTCTACTAAACCCATCAAATTCTTGGTTAATCTGTAGAAAACCCAGAAATTTTCTTGATCTAAAAAGGTTCCTTTTTTTGCTTTTTCTGAATCTGGGTTTTTCATATTTAATTGAAATTTGGGGATTTTGATTTCTGGGTATTTCGTTTTTTGGGTGTTTTTTTTTGTGCAGAAGGGTTCAAAATTTGATAGATGGAGATCGATAAAGCAATTGGAGAATGTGATGATCGAAGGTTGAAGACAAAGTATAATAATGCCATTTACGTTATTAAAAGAGCATTGGCACTTTATCCGTGAGTATTCAAATTGTATCTGTTTTGTTCTTTCTGTGTTGTTTACTACACATTTTTGTCAGTGACCTTAGTTAGTTTAATTAGACAAGCGAGGTAGAGGTAGACCGAAGAATGGGGAGGTAATTAGATAGAACGAGATGCAATTTTAGCTTACCGAGGACATGGCGTTAGATAAGAGGGTGTGGAGGTCACGGATTAGAGTGGAAGGGTAGTAGGTAGTAGTGCATTGTCTTGCTGTCCGTTCATATTAGTAGTAGTAGTAGTACTGCTCGTGTAGTTTCTTGTCCTTCGATTGATGTTACTAGAAGTAGTAGGACATGGCGCAGTTTCAGATTAATGTGGACATGACGTTAGATAGGAGGGTGTGGAGGTCATGGATTAGGGTAGAAGGGTAATAGGTAGCAGTGTATTGTCTTGCTGGCTGTTCATATTAGCAGTCATAGAATTGCTCTAGTAGTTTCTTGTCTTTCGATTGATGTTACTATTTGTTGATTCCTTGTACCTCGACTATTGTATTGTGTTGTTACTATATGTTGTTTTTGTTATTATGTTGTTTCTTGTACTTGTGTTACTTCTTTTTCTGCACTGCTTTGGACTATCTTTCCTTGAGCCTTGGGTCTATTGGAAACAACCTCTCTTCTTCTAAGGCAGGGGTAAGGTCTGTGTATACTCTACCCTCCCCAGACCTCACTTTGTGCAAAGTGACTACACTGAGTATGTTGTTTTTGTACCTTAGTCAGTTTAACTGATTTATCAGCAATTGTTAGATTGTGATGCTCAGGAATATAGAATCAGGAAAGTTCGCGGCGAATGTAGATTTATTTTGTCAATGTGAACTATTTTGCTCTGGATGGGAGTATAGCAATATATGATTCAATTTCAAGTTCATTGCATTGTGATGTTAGATCATATTATTTTCGTAGAACCTTATATTATGCTGGCTGAGCAATAAATGCCTGCTCAAGGTAGGGGTAAGTTCTGCGTGTACTCTACCCTCCCCAAACACCACATGTTGGATTACACTGGGTTTGTTGTTGTTGCGGAGCAATAAATGCACAAAATTTCACTTTTTATTCGAAGTTATTGAACTATTAATAAGTTAAACTTTCTTTTTTTAATCATGGTGGTGTCCGGGCTAGCCGTGCGCACCTCGACTATTCCACTGCTTGCATCCTCCTACCAGTATAGTGACTTTGGTCTCTGATGGTCTTTTGTGCAACTTATGAGCCGCAACTCCACACCCTTGGATGCATAAGCTATACTCCCTCTATGCTTATTGTGTTGATCTAACTGAACTTTCCTAGATATTAAAGGAAGAGAATTTGGATGAGTTCTTTTATTAGATTTAGCAGAAACATGTGAAACTAATTCCATGACTGAAAAGGTATAGAAGTGTCACGTAAAATTGAAGGCACCGTTTGACTTGGCATGGAGGTTAAGCAAAAATTTAAGACTTTTGAAATTTGTGGTCTAAAATAATTCTCAAATATTTGTGTGGCTGTAAATTATTTCATTAAGGGTAAAAGGGGGAATTTTGAAGTAAAATTATTTCTAATTATAGTAAGGTGACATTGTTTTTGAGATGGACTAAAAAGGAAAAAGTGCCACATAAAATGGGACCGGAGGAAGTACTATTTATATTAACTTGACTTTTGGAAAATGGTATATTTTGTCTCTTAGAGAAAGTGGTCCTTTTTCCCCCCCTTCAAAAGATAGGCTAAAGACAGTGGGTTAAACAGAACAGGAAGGAGGGACTTGCGTCTTAGGGACAGAGTTGATTTGAGAGCTATCACTATTACTCTATCCTTTTAAGGTGAAGTTGGCTAAGCATTTTTCAGTTCCTCCTTTTGATATTGCTCCTGTCCTTCACTTAACAGTGTACAAGAGGTTGCGTTGAGCTTTAATGGAGGGAAAGATTCTACTGTAAGTTCTGTATGCGTTTCTTGGTGTTGAAGGTTTAAATAGTTCGTTTTTCATAATATTTGACTAAATATATGAATTTTATAATTCAGGTTTTGCTTCACCTGCTGAGGGCAGGCTGTTTTCTGCATCAAGCTGAAGAAAATAATTCAGGAGGAGATGCAGCTGATGGTGGAAAGACATTCCCAATACGAACAATATATTTTGAGAGCCCATCTGCTTTCCCTGAAATCAACTCATTTACTTATGAAGCTGCATCCATGTATGCGAGAAATGCTAGTTTACCTTGACCCCTTCCCCAACGAAATTTTATATAGAGAAGCTGGTACAATGGTGTTCCCGTAGATGATGTCATTTCCTTTATTGACCATTTGACGTAATCACCCTTCTCTTGCAGTTATGACATACAAATGGATATTATTAGACTTGATTTTAAATCGGGTCTAGAGGCTCTGCTAAAGGCTAATCCAATCCGAGCTATTTTTCTTGGTGTCCGAATCGGAGATCCTACTGCAGTAAATATTTAGTTAACTATTCCAACTAGTCAATAACCTTCTAAATCTAGATCAGTATGATCTGTTGCTAACCACTGCTTATGGAACGTACCTTGCAGGTAGGTCAAGAGCAATTCTCACCTAGCTCACCTGGGTGGCCACCTTTCATGAGGGTGAACCCAATTTTGGACTGGTCATACAGGTTTGACTATGCCTGATAAACATTCGATACGCATTCCTTTTGGATGAAGTAAAATAACTAACCTGTAAAGTTTGTTACGGCAGAGATGTATGGGCGTTCCTATTGGTATGCAAGGTTCAGTACTGCAGTCTATATGATCAGGGGTAATTTTCTGTTGTGTTACTTTAAAATTTATCACTTGGATTCATCATTCTGCAATTACGCGAAAAAATTGACTTAATCGTTCCCATTAATTTTTGGGATATATCTAGTATCCTTATATTGTTGCTGTGGTTCATGCTACTCAATACTCATAAATTGAACTTTTGAAGTCCAATTTCCGGAGGCACCCTCATTGATTTGAGCATCTATTTGTTTTACTACTCTTGTAGGTATACCTCAATCGGGAGCATTCATGATACTGTTCGTAATGCACTTTTGTGCACGAGGAACTCCGACAGTAGTGAAGAGAAGTTTAAACCTGCCTATTTACTTGCTGATGGAAGATTGGAAAGAGCTGGAAGAGCAAAGAAGAACTCTTCTGCGGCTTGTGGGAAATTAGCTTCTATTAGCAATGGACTGAAAATGGAGAATTTGAATTCCGGTAGCATGCTTACTGCCTCGATTATTACTGTGGGGGATGAAATTTTGTAAGTTATTGTTTCTTGACATTTTTATTTTATGATTCTTGTATCATGGTGACATGCTCTTCTAAGTGTTTTTTTCTTGTTATATGTGACTTTTGTTGGATTTATGCTATATATTTATCCCTTATTTTGTCTTTTAGTGTGTGTTCGTCTTTTAAATTTTCAATTGATCTGTCATGATTACATGTTCTATTTGCTGGTTCTTTGTGATCGGATATTGTTGAACTTGAGGGTATTTATTATAAGAAGTAAATTGTTGAACCTGAACGTACTTTAGTTGTTCTTGAAACAGGGTTCAAATTCTTGACATTACAATTCCCTTATTGAAAAAAAACACAATGAATCTCTTGGGGAACTAGATTTCCTGCAAGCAAATCAAATTGTGTAAGCACATAGTTCTTCCTCACCCAGCTAGCCGAACTGATCTTTGAACAAGTTATCCTCTACAACAGAGGAAATTACCCCCTCTAAATTAAACTCTTCAGTCCTCAGTCTATAATCCAGAAAGAATACGACGATCTCATTGTGAAGTGTAAAGGAAATTGGCATCTCATATTATAATATTTAATTTGAATTTTCTGGTCATTTTTTGGTTAAATGTATATGCATTTCCTATAGGCATTAGTCAAGACAGTGACTTGAGGGGCAGAGCTTGGTCTTGGGTTTAGTTGATGTGTGTCATTTACAGTTTTTGACATACTTTTTTGGCAACCGGATGGACATAAGGAGACTGTTAAATTTCTGTGCATTTGTCAAAGCAGACATTTTCTTTGATTGGTAAACTATGTCAATAGAAAAAGTTCACTATGTGCTTAAGTGTAATGCAAAATATAGTCTTTATTTTCAGTTTGCCTTATGTTAAACTCTGCCATTTGAAGAGAGAGCTAATAAGCTTGGAGTCAAGTGAATGTATATTCGTCCTGAACCTAAAATCTTAACTTTTTGCTCTCTGCATCTGCTTGCTTATCATATATCTTCCTCTTGGTTCCATAGCTCAGGTTTGGCACTGTAGAGGACAAGTTGGGTTCTATGCTGTGTAAAAAGCTCCATTCTATTGGTTGGGCAGTATCACGAGTTACTGTCACTCGAAACGATGTAAGTAATATGTATTTGGAAGCTTTTGCAATGTCTGCTTGAATGTGCAAACAGTTAAAAAATGTCCAAAGCTAGAAATAAAAATCTCAAATTCTCTCTAATAAGCTGCTAGGGAGAAATTGATAGCCTAATAAAATATCGCCCTAATAATTGGCAAAGATTCATCGGACCATCCCAAAGCTAATTGTTAGCTAGAACAGTCCATTGAAATTGCTTTCTTGAAGCGCCATCTTTTTCCTTTATTTACCACCTCGATAGTTCAATGCTCGAGGAACCTTAAACATTTATAATTTGAATGTTATTTTAGTCCCCATTTGTAATCTTATCCTCTCAATTTCAGATAGATTCTGTAGCCGAGGAAGTAGAGAGACGGAAGTCCACTGATGATATGGTAAGCATTTGTTAATATGGATTATATTGTGGACCAGTCTGCAAATAGTTTTGTATATCTGTACTCGTTGGTGAGAAAATATTGCCAGCTTCTTTAAGCATAAGGTTTTCAAATTGTTGTCCTCCTACAGGTATTTATATTTGGTGGGATCGGTCCATTGCATTCAGATGTTACTGTAGCAGGAGTGGCAAAAGCTTTTGGTGTTCGCATGGTACATGATATATATTTACTCAGCCCTTGCTTTTGATCCATGACTTAGCCTGAGCAATAGCTTCTGAATGTTTTCAAAAAAATAGCTTCTGAATGATTCAGCTCTGTAGCATGGAAATTAATTCCCATGTCTGTCTAACATGGCATATGTCGCAAACTTGATGGGCCATGTGTTGTGTGTGATATTTCAAAAAAACTTCCATCATTAGCTTCTGTTGTGTGTCTGAGAGAGGACATGTTTAAGGTGAAGGTCAAATGTGGAGGAACAGGTCTTATAAGTTTAGAAGGAAATAATAAGAGAAGGATGATTAAACATTTACCATGGTAGGTAAACGTCTTTGATGCATAGATGTCTATGATTATGTATTTTTTTTAGGTGTATATGGTTTTTTGTTGTAGTTTTAATTATGTAAATGTCAAGTCCCAAACCTGGTGAGGCGGACTGGCACTTGGTGCCTTAACTTTAATACCAAACTTGACTGAGCGAACCAACTTAACCTGATCATACATACAAGGCATATATGCAATCGACAACAGTGCATTGAACCTTTTCTAACATGAAAAGATACATCTGTTATACATATGGAAGCTATTAGTACAAAATACTAAGTTAGTGGGCCTCATAGGGAAATATTGGAGACTTAACTCAAAATACATGAACATGACTTGTACATACTATGTAAGACCCCGTAAATCCGAAGCTTGAAAATTGCCCCAAAACAAGAGCGTGGGGACCACATAAGGATTTTAAAGTAAAAAAGTAATTAAATGGACTAGGACGAGTGTGGAAGTATTCTGGGCAAAAGGATGAAGGGCCAAAATGAGTCAAGACTTTAAAGTATGACATCCACGACAAGAAATAATGTTTTCGTGTGTCAAGAGAGGTTACAGACTAGTACCATATCGGATGGTCATGATAATAAGTATAGTAAGCGTGTTGGAAGTGATTTAAGGTCTTAAGAGAGCTCTAGCACCAAGTCGAGTTGGAAGCTATGCTACGGACAATCATTCCAAATGAGCTCGCACAAGGTCTGACTTCAAACAATCAATCTCTTAGATTATGTGGGCGTTTGGCCATAAGAAATTTTCACTTTTTTCCGGAAAATTATTTCACTTTATTCAAAAATTGTTGTTTGGCCATAAAAATTCCAAAGACAACTTGAAGTTGTATTTGGAAAAGTGAAAACAACTCAATACCTGTTTTCACTATTTTCACTTTTTTAATTTATTTTTTTTTGAAAAAAATTCTAAATTTTTATTTTCATAAAATAACTCCATTTATATTATATTTTATTTTTAAATCATATTTTATATTTTTTTAGAAAATTCATTTAAATTTTAGATAATTATTGTAAAAACTATGGCCAAGCACAACTCCAACTCCAACTCCAACTTTGAAAATTCCAAAAAAGTGATTTTTTTTGGTTTTCATGGCCAAACGGGGCCTATGTGTTATGAGGTGAATTGCCTGTCAAATTAAAGGTCTTCGAGTCTAGTTTTTAATGTATTAAACTGTTCGCCAATCCCAAATTTGAAAGGTATTTGATAGAGTACAAATTGCATAGTGCAAAAGTGCAACTTGTAAAACAGCTAAGTGTGTATATGCCACATGGGTTAGAACCCATGTGATGTAAACATGGCAACAAATGCATAAAGGGTAACACCTTTCTTGACTTTTTTTGGCTAAGATCAAGGAGACAACTGAAAAGTGAAAGTGGAGTCCCCCTAGGCAAAGGATTTTTAATACCCCAAATTAGATTTTTTTGAGCTCATTTTCTCATCTCTCTCTTTTCGAACCATAGCTCCATAGCTTCAATCTCACTCTCCTCTCCTGCATCTTCAAGGTAAGTGATTCCTAAGATCAACCATGGTTTTTTCTTTGTTGATTACGTATTCTAACGTCGATTTCTTGTTGGATTATAGCGAATTGAAGGACTTCGTCCAAAGGGTTCAAGTAAAGAATGTTTAAGGTTTGATCAATAAAGGTAAGAATATTCTGTCAGCCATATGTATGGATTCATACAACTGTTTTTAGTATGTTATATGGTTAGGACTCATAGGACGGTGATCGGAAGCTGTGAGTCCAAGTCTTGATTTTTGCAAGAGATGAATTGGGGAAGATTGTGTATATAGTGGTTGTTTTGGTTGTTGTGGTGATTGGGAAGATGTTGGTTGTCCTCGTAAGAGGTTTGTGTGACGTGAGCTAGGAAAAAGGATGAGTGTGGAGAAACACCATTGTTAAAGAACCTTGAGCTTTACACTCATCAAGTGTTCGACAAATTACCTAAATGGCTTGGGCAATGTTTGGTCTCTAACATGAGTCCCTATTATCACTATTGTTGTAGATTAAAGTTGTAAAGGAGTATCTTGATCATCATAGTACACTAAAGATTGGAATCGAGGTATGTAAGGCTAAACCCCATCGTTATTCCCCTGTGGCATGACTTCCTATTCGAAGATTCCGTCTACGAGTCTATGAACACTGTTGTTCATGTATCGCTAAGTAATTCAATGTTATGTACTCCCATGATCATATATGTTTTAGTTGCTGCCCCATTGCTATATGTTCACCATGTCTTCTTATTGAGTTCGTAGTTCCTCTATTTAAGATGTCTAGCATCATGAATGTCAAAATGAGACGTTATGGCATGACCTTCCTGTCCATGTTTCCTCTTATATGAGCTCATGAGGTCCTAGATTATGGAACGACATGAGTCACGATGTATTACGCACTCTTTCAGTTGTTGTCACTCCTATTGTGTCGAGCTTCCATGGTATGTTATATGGTCCTTACTCTTTAGTCCTCTATTGAGATGTCTATGTTTCCCCATTTGAGATGTCCTTGTTCCATTATTTGAGATGTTTATGTCATGTGTGCTAACTGAATCACTTTCAAAGTATGACGATTATAATGAATCATGTGTAATGTATCCCAGAAATGTTAATGTACAACTCATGTGTTGTTTGATACATTTGATACCGTGCATAGCACGAGGTGCTTGTGGCTCATTTGCTCATGTGTTGTATAAAGCCGTGTGCAATCACAAGACCCCTTGTTGCTTATGTTACTCATAAAGACTAAGCAAATAAGACGATATGGACAAAGTCCTAGCGCAACCTAATGTAATGATATGGGTAAAGTCCCATCGCAAGCTAGTAAGACGAAATGAATGAAGTCCTAGTGCAGCCTAATAAGACGATATGGGTAAATTCCCATTGCAAGCTAGTAAGACGATATGGATAAAGTCTTATCCCAACCTAATATAACGATATGGGACGGGTAATGTCCTATCGCAATCTAGTAAGGCGATATGGATAAAGTTCTTTCGCAACCTTATGTAACGCTATGGGTAAAGTCCCATCGCAATTTAGTAATACGATAAAGTCCTATCGCAACCTAATAAGACAATATGGGTAAAGTCCCATCGCAAGCTAGTAAGACGATATGTATAAAGTCCTATGAAGCCTCTACTATTAGACATGAATTGTAAAAGTGTCTGGACAAGGCCCCGACGTTCCCAAAATCTCTATATACATAACATAGAACATGATAAGGCCCCGAATAGTAGTGGGCTCACCGACTCTAGCTGAATGTCTGATAGGGATGTCTGTTAATGCAGCCTATCGCTATGAACTTCTGTACTTGCGGTGTGAGTGCAACGCCCCCGGCAAAAGGGATGTGAGTACTTATGGAATAGTACTCGTATGATAAGACATATACAACCTACTACCAGAATAGGAAAGGCATCTGAAAGAGACCGACATAACATAGCTCTATAATGCATCATCAGAAGACATAAGAACAATCTTGACTTTAAAGTAATGCTTCAAATAGCAGAAGTAACTGTAACTGTAAATACTTCTGTGAAAATGCTTTCTGTAATACTTGAAATCTATTACTTTGAACATACATATAGCTTTTTCATAAAGTACATACCCTGATATTTGAACATAGATATATTTTACTGGGGAGATTTTAGTCGCTGCCACATGTGAATACATAATAACTCGTCATGTGTACCTCATGACGTCCGATCAACACCCGGTCGGCTGAGCGGCCATACCACGATGTTGCAAGGGTCCGACATAGCATGTATATAACATGATCTGCATTCCAATCAAGGGGAATCTGTCCCAATCAAAGGAAAACTGTATGATTCATGCTATTAGCCTTCTGCCAGACCTTTACACTGGCATGTGTAGATCTAGGTGTTGGATTCTTCAGTCAACACCTTCCCAGTCTAAGAATGCTCCCAAAACAAATACTGTATATAGTTTGGCACCTGTGGCCCTTTCATAGAATCAAGTCTTTGGCTCAATAGCCTAAAACATCTGGGGCTCCATAGGATAAAATAGATGTGGCTCAATAGCCTAAAACAGTTGTGTCTGAATAGCGTAAAATAGCTGTGGCTCAATAGCCTAAAATAGTTGTGGCTCAATAGTATACAATATAGCTTTAATATCGTTTTGTAAATCGTAACCTGAGTATGACAACTTTAGAAACATCACATAAACCTTTTTAGGTAAAAGCATGAGCCTAATCAATGGATAGACATTTGAATATCACAAGAGACTTCATAAGACTTACTGAACTTGAAACATTTAGGACATACATATATGACATGGAAGGCATATGATTATGTGAGTAACTATCATGAAGACTCGAGGCAACTGGATCATATAACTTGAGGATAACTAACGTCTCGTGCTTGGAGATTCATAATACATGATTTATTAAGATCGTAATACTTGGAGATGATTCATTTAGCATGAAGGGTGATAGACGTCTCAAATAGAGGAACTACAGACCATATAAGGTTACATGGAAGTTCATAAAGAGGACATATCAAGGCAAGAGAAACATATCGTATAAGAGACTCTTTTAGGAATTCCCGAATTGGGAGGTTTAGCCTTACATACCTCGACCCTAATCTTTAGTATACTACGACGATCAAGATACTCCTTTACATCGACTCTATAAACATGATAATAATAGAAGCTCAGATTAGCAACTAAACACTACTCAAACCTTAAGGCAATTCATAGAACACTTGGTGAGAGTGATCTCTAAGGTTTGTTAATAATGGTGTTTCACCACACCCCTCCTTTCTCCTTAGCTCACAACGGAAGTACAAACTCCTTATGAGGCCAACCAATACCCTCCCGCACATCTCAACCCCTTACTCAACTCATATGAATAACAACACTTGGACTCACGACTTCTATCACCGTCCGTACAGGAAATTCTTGCATGAATCCATACATAGCTAGAAGAAGGTTTCTTACCTTAGTTGCAGAAGCCTTAGGTTTTCTTCGCTTGAATCCTTTGCACGAAATCCTTCCGTTCGCTATAATCCAACGAGCAATCGTCGTTGTAATCGACAAAGGAAATAACCGTGGTTGATCTTAGGAATCACTTATCTTGAAGATGGAGAGGAGAGTGAGAATTGGAGCTATGGAGCTCTGGAGCTCTGGTTCGAAATGAGAGAGATGAGAAAATGAGCTCAAAAAAATCTAATTTGGGGTACTAAAAATCCTTCGTCTAGGTGGACCCACTTTTACTTTTCATTTGTCTCCTCAATCTTAGCCAAGAAGGTCAAGAGAGGTGTTATTCAAAACTTTGTGTACAAATTTCGGATTGATGAATGGTTTAATGCGTTGGAAACTAGACTCGAAGACCTTTAATTTGATAAGTAATTCACCACATAACACTTTATACACTTTATAATCTGGGAGATATTTTTGTTTGAAGTTGGACAATGAGCGAGCTCATTTGAAATTCTAGTTTGTGACATAGCTTCCAACTCGACTTTGTGATTACTTATTATCACACCAATGCAATATGTTACTAGTGCACAGCCTCTTTTGGCACTCAAAAACGTTGTTTCTAATCTTCGTTGTCACATTTTAAAGTCTTAAATCATTTTGGGCCTTCATCCTTTTTCCCAATGTACTTCCACACTCGTCCTAGTTCTAGTCCATTTAATTAATGATTGACTTTAAAATCCTCAAGTGGTCCCCACACTTCCAATCTTGGTCCGATTTCAAAGTTTGAATTTTCGGGGTTTTACAGTAAACACGACTATAATCTGTTAAATACTCTGAATGTTCACAACTGTTTTAAATTTTTTAATCCTTGTGTGTTCTGCATGTTTAACAGATACAACAGTTTCGTCAGATTCTGATATTTATGAAGTACTTTTCAGATATGTTATTTGATATTCCACTTCTCCCTGATGTTTCGGTGTCAAATCTTTCTTTTACAGGCTCCTGATGAAGAATTTGAAGAACATCTGAGGCACCTCATAGGAGAAAAATGCTCTGGTGACAAGAACGAGGTTAGAGCTTTTCTTTGAAGTAATACTGTAGACAAGAATGACATAGTATCCTCGTACCTGTGCTAATAGAGTGAGTTTGGTGCGTCAGTCTTACCTTCTGATGCACTGGTATTAAGAAATTTCTCCTTACATTCTGTTAGGAGTTGATTGAAAGGTAAAGGTATAATACCTTGGTGCCTGAACCTTTGGCTCAATTTATTCAGTGCACATCTAAACTATTGTGAATCAAAATAACCCCGCTGGACTTGACAATTTGACACCTTCAGCTTTGACCCCCTGGATGATCTCTCCCCATGAAGGCGGGAGACACACCTGCCACATGTGTTTTTTTGTCCACATGGCTTTTTTAAAAAATAAAACAATCTTTTTTTAACTTTTTAAATCCATCAATTTTTTTGATCTTCTATGGGTAAAAAACTTGTCTGGAACTCCATTATTTTGGCTGACACGATTTTTAATTTGGCTAAAAATGATGAAATTCCAGCCAAGTTTTTTCACGGATTTAGCCCGAAAAATAACCACACAATCAGAACAAATAGTTGTTGCATCTAAGGAAGAAATAAAAAGAAATACACTGTTGGAACTTCAGTATTTTGGCTAAAACTTTTCTTATTTGGCTTAAAATGCTGAAATTCTAGCCGAACTTTTACAGATTTGGCCCGAAGAAGTACTCAGCTGGAACAAATAATCATTACATCTAAAGAAGAACTAAAAAAGAAATACACAGTTAGAATTCCCTTATTTTGGCTATAACTTTTGCTGTTCGACTATAAATAATGGAATTTCAGCCAATTTTTTCTTGCAGATTTGCAACAAGATACAGTTGAAACAAATAGCCCATTGCACTAAAGAAGAAATTAAAAATAAATACACAGTTGGGTAAAATCTGCAATGTATATAAACAAGAAGAAATACACAGTTGGAACAAATAAACTATCGTATAAGATCATGTGGCAAGTAATATTTAGAAAATACCCTACCTGGAAAGCTTATTTTTCGCTTTTTTGTCACTCCCACGTGTCTAAAAGAGGTTAGCCGCGCTCTTTGCCACGTCAACTGCTGGGTTGGGGGTTGAAGTATCAAATTGCCAAGTCCAGGGGTAATTAAGATTATCGATAGTTTAGGTGTGCACCGAATAAATGGAGGCAAGTTTAGGGGATCCCAAGGTTAATGAAAGAGCTCTGTGATAGGCTGGTGAGTCCAATTTAAACGACCAGAATTTTATTTTCTTCTTGGGACTTGGAATTGCATTTCTGTATATTGATTGGTAAATTAGCTGAATAATGTTAAGGCTTTTCAGTATAGTTCTCATACACGATATATTAGACATCTGAGGCACCTAATAACCTGAACTTATGATTTAATATCTGATACAAATTCAACAAGAAAAGTTTGGAGATATCACTTTTCTAAGTACCGCAGGATGAATCAGTATTTTCAGATGCATTTAATGAGATGATAACATGCACCTGCAAAATCCTGACTCGAGAAGTTTCAAGTCCTGATACTTTTCTCCAAGGCTCGTCTGGAACTCTCGTCATTCCAGAGATTGTTTCAATAATTGTAGTTTAAAATTATGCACCATCTTGTGGCCCATGAACTGAATCTGTTAAGATACAAATGAAATAAGTGCAAGGAAGATAAACACTTATTTATAAATTTCTTGTCATTGGATTTATGATTATATTTGTGAACAATTTTAGCTACACTATCAGAGTAACGGTCACAGTTAAACTGTTGTTTCTTTTCCTATTCCAGATGGCGCTGTTGCCTGAGGGTATTACAGAATTGTTGCATCATGACCAGCTGCCTGTGCCTTTGGTATGTTGGCCATTATCTGAAATATAATGGTTATTTTTTAAGTTCTTTCTCGCTTCATAAAAAAGAAGAAGTTCTTTCTCTATGATGCTTTCATTATCTCAGAGAATTTATAATGCTATCCAACTTATGCAGTGAATCAATTGTAATTTATACTTTATTGCAAAATATCCAGCAAAAAAGGTCCAAACTGGCTGAATGTATCCAGCTATAAGATGAAATTTTCTTCTATAAAAGGAGGTTAGTGTTACAGAAGAGCTGTCCAATTGGATCGACATGGCTGAATCATTTTATTGGTGAAATTGTCTAGGTCTTCTTTTGACAAGTCGAAACATCTATTAGATGCTTGTTGCAGCTAGTATACTTTTTCCCTCATCACAAAAGAGCTATGTTTGAAGTGAAGGAACCAGCCACACGTATAAAATGCATATTTCTCATATTTGATTTTTATAGTTTGCTTGGTATAGTTCTTTTCGTCGTTAATCATCTTGTCTTGATAGAAGTGCTCTTACATCCAGCCAATGATGTTTTTAAATCTTGACACTACTACATTTGACTAGGCACAAAGATATAATTCTTCAGCTTTCCTCTTCTTTTTTTTTTCTGTTCGCAGAACTTGAGACTTTTACCCACAAAACGTATTTTTTGCTCATGTTATTATCTAAAATATAATTCTTCTAAAGATCCTTCCTCTTGTCGGCAAGGTTTGGCCAGCGACGTTTTTAAATATGACTCTATACATCTGAATAGGCATACACCTACAATTCTACTTTCCTTTCTTTTCTGTTGGGGGGAGATGGTTTGGGACTTGTTTGGTTTGCCTGCCAAGTATATTTTTGCTTGTCCATCCCATTGAAGTCATTATCTAAAACATAAATCTCCTAAAAGAGTAAAAGGTCCAATATAACCCCAAAATGAGTGTCATAGATATTCAGTTTAAGATGGATTGTGACAACCCAAAATTAGACTAGATGAGAACATATCACATCATGAGAAGATTCAATTAGCACAGAAAGAATAAAAAGGATAGAAGATCGCCTTAGATGGTTTGTCCATGTCATATGCTGATCTTAAATGTACCCATCAGTTCATGTGACAATATGATGATTGCATTTATTAACAGGAAAGATGTGGACCTAAAATCACATTAAGAGAGATTTTCTCAAATTTCTACATTTTTGGAATTCATGTGAATGTAGCAAAAAAACATTTCTCATTTTGTTGATTGAAAGAGAATAAGCGCTATCCATTGAGTAAAGAGAGAAAAACACAGTGGAAGTTTGGATTCATATAAGCGATATGAATCCATTACTTAGCCCTGTTGGTTTATTTACCTACATCTGGCATTTGTCAGTGATATTTAGAGATTCTCATGTTAGTGTAAGATTAAGTGTGAGACTAAGAGAACCTCTAGTTTTAGAGAATACCTAATTCATGTTAGAAGTCAAATTATTGAGTATTTGAATGAAAAAAGGCTCAAATAGAGCCTGATATGGATGATTCATATAGACGAAGGCTCAAATAGAGCAGAATGGATGTGGGTGATTCGTATGGACTATTTTGGGATTGAGGCATAATTTTGTTATTGTTGCAACCTTTCCATTCTAGATATTTCTAGTGGTGCTGCTTGATTGTAATTTTCCTTGCCCTAAGCTACTTATTTTCCTTTGAAGTTGTTAGAAACTAGATGGATTTTATCAAAGAAAAAGAAAATAGAAAAGCCTAGTGATTTAAGAAAAGAAGAAATTGGATCACTGATTGTGACAGCCGACAGGTAAATGAATGTTCTTACGTAGATATTATTCAAAGTTGTCAATGTGGTTAACAAATACGAAAACGCTGATCACTGATAGTGAACCTACCTTGTCTTTTCCTCGATTTCCTCCTCCTTTGTCTTTTCCCTCTCTAATCTTTTAATTTCATGGGGCTGTTTTATGTCTTTGTCATATTCCTGCTGATGCTTCTTTACCTATTTGTTTAAGATACTTATGAAGAAAGTTTTTGACCATGTGCATTACCTTTGTAGATCAAGTGCCATAATGTGATTATTCTCACTGCAACAAATGCTGTAGAGCTGGATTGGCAATGGGATTGTCTGATTGAATTGGCAAAATCTAATGGCATCCTGGAACTGATGGATCCATTTGTATCAAAATGCTTTGCAACAACTCTTTCTGATGTGAGTTCTCAGGAACCCTTTCTTAGATTCTCTTCCCCAGAAAGATTAGTCCTACTTGAAAGTTTTATGCATTTGTAAAGGCATAGAGAATATTATTTGATCATGGAAAGCACTTGCAGATCTTTGCTCATTGTATGACAGTCACCTAGATACAGACCTTTGGGGTTGGGGTGTGTGTGTGTGTGGGGGGGGGTATGCTATAAACAGGAAATGTGTTAATGGGACTTGCTCCATATTTTAGCATGCAATCATCATTACAGATACCTGTGGTAACAATAAAACTATTCGCTCATCAATATAATTTCTAGTATTTTACTTCCTGGATAACCTACTAGAATAGTTGGGTACAGTTAATTTATTCCGTTGTTTTCTTTTCTTCATTTTGAGTGGTTCATTATGTTTAATCACTGTATTGGGTTTTTATTTTCTCTTCCTCACTTCTTTTAGTTTTAAGTTTCAGTTATAACATGATGTCATTCCAAATGGTTATTTACTCGTTCATTGTATTGCAGGTCGAAGTTGCTCAACCTCTGTCAAAGCTTTGTGCTCAGTTTCCTGATCTTTACATTGGTAAATTGATTGTTTTCCCGGCTGCCCATTTTTCTCTCCTTCCTGTTATAATAACTTTACCTGTTCTTGGATATGAAGGAGGCTATCGTAAATCAAGAGAAGGCCCTCTTATAATTACATTTGAAGGGAAGGTAATAACCTCTTTGCTGAAAATGTCACATCGCTTTGAAACATTTTCTTTCGATCAAGTTGAATGGATTTGTTGTGTTGCTGTAGGATCTATCAAGAATAGGAGCTGCTTCTCAGTCATTGTGCGATAAATTTCACCCTGGTGCATTCTCCGAAATTGAGTGACCATCCTAGTTGCCCTGGTTGTTGCTCTTGGCTTGCATATCCAAGTTATATGAGCCTAAAATGGTCTCTAAATTTTGGACTTACAAATGCCAAAAAGGAGATTTAAAAGACTCTACCAGGACAATGAAGGAGAAGGACGCGTTTGCCAGAAAAAGAAAAGAAAAAGATCCAAAAAGCTATGGTCTTAAAGAGGAAAGAGAATGGAATAGCTTATTGAAACTCTGATACAAATATTTACTATTCCATATAGTTTAAGACACAATTTACTTGAAGCTTATTGAAACTCTGGGATCAAACAGCCTTTCTGTTACACATAAATCTCTTATATTCTGTACTAGTAGTTTATAGTTTGCAGTTTACTTGGTTACATTATGTTACTATCTGACACTTTCTTAGCTCCTTGTGAAGCACCTCATTGGTGTTATAATGTCTGCCTCTCTACCTCCACGAGGTAGGGGTAAGGTCTGCGTACACTATACCCTTCCCAGACTGGGTATGTTGTTGCTCAACTCGGTTGGCTCGGTTAGAAAGAAGAGTATTACAAGGATAGAAGTTGAAATACTAAGTTTTCTGTGTCATTTTGTTAGCTCAAAGCTGTGTATCCACAATGGGCTTGTTTTTCTTTTGTACATTGGAAAAACAAACTAAATAAAGATCTTAAAATCGTTCATAAGCAACACGGTTTAAGTCCATTAGGAGAAGAAACTCCATACCCGAAGTGCAGTCTTGTCTTAGTACATGCATCATAATTGGCAAATTTCTTCATTAAGAATGATTGCCTACTATAAATTGGTGCATTTCACCTTTCATTTCAACCATACTGAAGCCTGGTGTTTTGTGTATACCCTCAGTTTTCATTTTCTTCCTTACTTTTTCAGCATCAAGCCATCTGTTTTGTGCAGCATAAATGTTGGAGAGAAGAATGTAACGCCCCGAGTGATACGGGTCCATTTCAGTCACAATCTTGGCTATCTTTTCACCCATTTGAACCTCACCATGCATTCTACAAGCTCCCAATAGAGCACCCCAGATGCCAGCATCTGCCTTTTCTGGCATATCTTGAATAAACATCTCTGCTTCTGTAAGTAAACCGGCCCGGCCAAGAAGATCCACCATACAACCATAGTGCTCAGATCTTGGTGTAATGCCATGTACTTTACTCATAGCATTGAACAGCCATTTGCCTTCTTTAACTAAACCTGCATAGCTACAGGCACATAGAACACCTAGAAATGTAATCTCATTAGGCTTTACTCCCTCGTCGCACATTTGATGAAAGAACATAAGTGCTTCATGTGCAAGACCATTCATTGCTAGTCCTACAATCATGTTTGTCCAAGCCAACACTGATTTTCTCTGTATCGTGTGAAATACTGTAAGAGCTTTCTCAGGATCACCACACTTGCTATACATATCCAACAATGCTACCTCGACTTCTTCCTCCTTTATGTTCTGTTTCTCCATGAAAGAGTGAATGGCTTCACCGATATGCAGTACACCTGCATATCCACACACTGAGAACAACCCGACTAATGTTATCCGATCAGGTTTCAATCCAAACCCAAGCATTTCTCTTAGCATCTCTAAGGACTTCATGTACTTCTTGTTCTGAGTATAGCCAACAATCATAGTGTTCCATGAAACCAAATCTTTATCTGGCATTGCTCGAAAGATCGTCTCTGCTGAACTCATATCACCTGCCTCAGAATACCCATTAAGCATGACATTCCAAGCTGTAGTATCCTTAGGCATCTGGCTAAAAACAACACCAGCTCTTTCTAGTTCACCCTTTTGTATAAAACCATCAAGAAGTGAAGTCCATGAGAAAACCGTCTTCATCTGCATAGTATCGAACAACTTCTCAGCTGACTCCATATCTCCAAACTTAGCATACATATCAATCAACCCATTCCCAAGATTTCCACTCATTTGTATTCCTCTCTTCATCACATACAAATGAATCGCCCTCCCTAACTCAAAATCCCCCATTTTCACAGAACACGATACAAGTTCAAGAAGTGTAACCGCGTTAGGCTCAACCCCGTTCCAACACATCTCGTTAAAACCATCCAAAACCTCATCAAAGCAACCATTTTTACCAAGAACATCAATGATCACATTCCAAGAAACCACATCTGGTTCAGGCATTTCGTCGAACAGTTTCAAGATTGTATTGAACAACAACAACCCAAACTTTGCATACATATGTAAAAGTGAATTTGCTATATGAAGGTCCAAAACATGCCCAAACTTAACTACACAACAATGCAATGCTTCACCAAGAAAGTAATTATCACTCCTACACAATGCTTTAATCACAAAAGGGTAAGTATAATGATTAGGAACAAAACCATATTGCAACATTTTGACATAAAAAAACATTGCTTTACTTGGATTAAAACTAGAACCATAACCTCTAATCATAGTATTAAACATAAAATTATTGGGTGAATTAATTTGATTAAAAACTAAGTGTGCATATGCTAAATTTCCATTAGGAGAAAGTGCTGTGAAAGAAAGAATGGCACTGAGGAAAAGAGTGTCATTGGAAAGGCCATTTGTAATGAAATGTGCATGAAATTTCATGAGATGTTTCATATTTGTACAGTTTTGTATAAGAAAAAGGTGTGGATGGTTAGCTAGTTTTAGAAGCTTTGTAATGGTGGTTGAACACATGGCGGGGGCCCGGAGCTAGAGGGCGCAAAGGGTTCATCTAAACCTCATTCACCGGAAAATTATAATTTGTGTAAATATAAGGTCAGTTATTTGTTTGTGTATATATTATATAAAAGACGTCGAATCTCCTTGATTTTTTGTGAATGATGCGCATGGATTTTCTCATTTTTTTTCATGTGTGATAGTCCATGAATTTTGTGCGATACATGCTTTTGGCGGTTTTTAGGTTGGAATTTTTTGACAACGTCCACGATGACCTATTAAATAATGCGCGTTGGTTCGGAGGGGCAAACGTAAGTTTTTTCGGTCGAAACGAGACCCGGAATAGAAAACGAGAATTTTCTCATTTTTTTCGTGTATGTTAATCCATAGATTTTTTGTGATACGTGCTTTCGGCGGTTTTTTGACAATTTTTTTTTGAGAGCATCCGTAATGACCTATTGAATGATGTGTGTTGGTTCGGAGGGGCAAATGTAGGTTTTTTCAGTTGAAACGAGGTCTGTAATAAAAAAATGGGGTTTTCTCATTTTTTCGTGTGTTAGCCCATAGATTTAATGTGATACGTGCTTCCGGCAGTTTTTTGGCCAAAATTTTGTGAGAGCGTCTGTGACGACCTATTAAATGATGCGCATTGGTTTGAAGGTGCAAAAGTAAGTTTTTTTCAGTCAAAACGAGACCCGAAATAGGAAACATAGATTTTTTTTATTTTTTTGTGTGTGTTAGTCCATGGATTTTGTGTGATACGTGCTTTTGACAGTTTTGTGGCCAAAAAATTCTGGGAGCGTCTGCAAAGACCTATTAAATGATGCGCGTCTGTTCAGAGGGGCAAACATAAGTTTTTTTTGGGTCTAAACAAGGCCAGAACAGGAAACGGGGATTTTCTCATTTTTCGTGTGTGTTAGTCCATGAATTTTGTGCGATACGTGCTTCTTGCGGTTTTTTGGCCAAATTTTTTCGGGAGCGTCCATGACGACCTATTAAGTGATGCGCGATGGTTCGGAGAGATAAACGTAGGTTCTTTTTAGTCAAAACGACGCCCGGAATAGGAATCAGGGATTTTCTCATTTTTTTCGTGTGTGTTAGTCCATGAATTTTGTGTGATACGTGCTTTCGATAATTTTTTGGCTAAAATTTTCCTATTAAATGATGCATGCTGGTTCGAAGAGGTAAACATAGGTTTTTTCGGTAGAAATGAGGCCCAGAACAGAAAAGTGGGATTTTTTCATTTTTTTTTGTGTGTGTTAGTTCATGAATTTTGAGTGCTACGTGCTTTCGGTGATTGTTTGATCAAAAATTTTTTGGAGCGTCCGTGACGACCTATTAAATAATATGCATTGGATCGGAGAGGCAAACATAGATTTTTTTCGATCAAAATGAGGCCCGAAACAGAAAACAAGGATTTTCTTATTTTTCCGTGTGTGTTAGCCCATAGATTTTTTCTGATATCTACTTTCGGCGATTTTTTGCCAAAATATTTTGGGAGCGTCCGTGACGATCTATTAAATGATGCGCGTTAGTTCGGAGGGACAAACATAGGTTTTTTCTATCAAAACAAAGCCCGAAACAAGAAACAAAGATTTTCTCATTTTTTCATGTGTGTTAGTCCGTGAATTTGATGTGATACATACTTTCGGCGATTTTTTGGCCAATTTTTTTGGGGGCGTCCATTACGACCTATTAAATGATGCGCGTTGGTTCAGAGGAGACAACGTAAGTTTTTTTGGTCGAAATGAGGCCCCGAAACAAAAAACAGGAATTTTCTCATTTTTTTCGTGTATGTTAGTCCATGAATTTTTTGTGATACATGCTTCCGGCGATTTTTTAGCCAATTTTTTTTGGGAATTCGTGCTGACCTATTGAATGATTTTCGTTAATTCGGAGGGGCAAACGTAGGTTTTTTCAGTCAAAACGAGGCCCAAAATAGGAAACGGGGATTTTCTCATTTTTTTCATGTGTGTTAGTCCATAGATTTTATGTGATACGTGCTTCTGACGATTTTTTAGCTGAATTTTTTTGAGAGTGTCCGTGATGACCTATTCAATGATATGCGTTAGTTCGGAGGGGCAAATGTAGTTTTTTTTAAAATTAAAATAAGGCCCAGAAATTTTTCAGTTTTTTCGTGTGTGTTAGTTCATGAATTTTGTGTGATACGTGCTTTTGGCAGAATTTTGGCAAAATTTTTCTGGGTATTCGTGACGATCTATTTAATGGTACGCGTTGGTTTGGAGGGGCAAACATAGGATTTTTTGAGTCAAAATAAGGCCCGAAACAGGAAATATTGATTTTTTTGTTTTTTTTGTGTTAATCCATGAATTTTGTGTGATACGTGCTTCTGATGAAATTTTGGCTGAATTTTTTTGGATCCATCCGTGATGACCTATATAATGGTGCGGGTTGGTTCGGAGAGGCAAACGTAGGTTTCTTTGAGTTGAAACAAGGCCCAAAACAGGAAATGTTGATTTTTTAGTCTTTTCGTGTGTGTTAGTCCATGAATTTTGTGTGATTATCACACAAAATCCATGGACTATAACACACGAAAAAACCGAAAAATCCCTATTTTCCGTTCCGGGCCACGTTTGAAATCCTAAAACCCCACGTTTGCCCCTCTGAACCAACCCGCGCCATTAAATAGGTCCTCGCGGACGCCC
>QJPP01007624.1:332898-343111 GCA_003996215.1 Jaltomata sinuosa | reverse complement strand
TACCTCTAACAATTGGAAGCCATGTGAAGTATGTGTGGCAATAAAGCTCGAGTTTCATTCAAAATCTCAATTCATAAGCTAAGAACCAACTTTGACTCATACTCACAAATAAAAATTACTTTAAACTGGGGGAGAAAATTTTATTCTATTTATGTTGTTTTCTTTGATTTCAAGAGACTGCCTAGAGAATAGGGTCAATTTTCTCAATTTCAAGTTCAGTTAGATGTAGCAGGAGCCTGGTTAGAGAACATGGTCAATTTTCTCAATTTCAAGTTTAGTTAGAAGTAGCAGGAGCCCGCCTAAAGAACAGGGTCAAATTTCAAGTTCATTTCTAGTTCAAGTAACAGGAGCCCACCCGAAGAACAGGGTCAACTTCCAAGTTCAAGTAGCAGGATCCCTCCTGGAGAATAGGCTTCACTTTAAAAGTTTCACTTCAAGATCAAAATGTCTATCTTGTAACTTGAGAAGACATGAAGATTTAAGTCAACATTCAAGAGAAGCTACATAGATAGGATCTTGGACTTGTATTTTATTTTTGACTTTTGTCTTTCATTTTTATGTAATAATAGAAGCCGCGGATTGGAATCTCGATTAGACCTCACTCGACCTCCAAATAATCATCTTATTATTCTGTCTTCTTGAACTACAGGTGACCTGATTCCTATATACCCCGTGTCACGACCCAATTTCTCGGTCATGATGGCACCTACAACCCTCGGTAGGTGAACCAATCCCCGTAGCCTAGGACAGTTAGTAATGGGCTACTAACTAACAAATAAGGGAATAAGACGAAGAGAATAGATAAAAGGGATATAAATATATACATATGCAGAAACTAAACCAAACCCCAAGACCTGGTATCATAGTATAGACCCAAAACTACATACATGGAGTGCAAACGATCCAAAATAATATATACAGATGTTTCTGAATGGTAATAGAGTACATGAAGCACAAGATAAACTAAAGCTAAGCTCAGATCGCCAAGAGCTCACCCTCAGTCTGAAGTAGTCCCCAACAGATCTCCAAGCACGAATCACAGCGATCTAACGGCGATGGCCCATGCTAGGATCTGCACCCAAAGATGCAACGGGGTAGGGTGAGCACCAAATGCGAAGCATAAGGTTCCCAGTAGGTATCATAGGCCGACTGGGCACATATAAGATAAAAGCGTAGTAACAGACAGAATAGAAGCAAGCAGTCACCGAAATAAATGAAAGGTACACAGGAACTAGCCCAGAGGGAAATCAACAGAACCACATATGAGGCCAGTAAGCAGAATATACACACCATAGGCACAGGTGAAAGTAAGAAGTAACGCACCTGGGGTCCTTGCAATAATAGTGTATACATAATAAGTTTACGAAATGGACGGTATACCGGTAACCTCAAGTGTAAGAAGAGGGAAAGAGTAATGATAGGCATGCTCAGAGACATGAATCAAACTCAACTAATCATATCAATCTCAATCTAGAAACTAACAGTTTAGCAGTAACCAATTTCATACTTAACCGTAACAGGGAATAATTCTGTAAGTAAATAGCAAGAGTCTACCTACAGTCCCCCGGCCGCCCATACAACCGAGGAACACAAACAAGTGAAAACAAACCCTCCGGCATCCTATACTAACAGAGCGTACAATCAACAAACAAGGGTGAAGCCTCAAGCAATGAATGATATGATGCATTAAGGTCTCAAGTGAAATGGTATCTCTGTATGTACCTCCCCCGGTGCCGATCCGGCCCAGCAGGTAGGTTCCATGGAAGGACACTGCCCGTATACCTCTACTCCACCGTATACCCTTCCTCCGGCACACGTAGCCCGTAGCCCCTGGCCCGGATGGCAAGGTCCATGGAGGTCCCAGACCCCATACTAAAACTCAGTATCAAAACATGTCGTCCGGAAGCAAGTTCGGGTTCAAGATAGAGACCCAGTCTCGAATATGCATGCCCAGACCCTGTCCAGGACTAAAGTAGTAGGAAAATATCTCAAAAACCCCTCCAAGGGTGCCCGGGAAAAACCGGGTCTAAACAGTATAAAGTCATCTCAGGTGCTCGGTCCGACCGAGGCTAAAAATCATCTCAAGTAGCAAGAAACTCAACTAGCACCCCGGCCCTGCCGAGTCTAGCGTTCATCGTAAAACTGGTGTTTTAAAACATAATTTTACTTTCTTTTACCCAGGAATATTCACAAGTTAAATCAAACCATTTCGAAATCATTTCTATTAAAAACAGGCCCCCGGGGCCATGCAAGGTGAGAAAATGGTGCCAGTAGGCCCGAAGCCAAAACCATAGTAAAACATGGATAAAACCTCTTTATATATATGAAAATGGTATGATCACACACAATAGCTGCCCAACAGCTCACAATCAATCTATCGACCCTGCACAGGCCCACAGCTACTTAGCAAGCATAACCAGCCTAGAAGGATAATTCTATGCCCGGGACTTGCGGACATTCCCAAAATCCCACCTTCTATGTTCCAGAGTCAAAAAGGCCTCACAGGACCACAAGGGTAAATAAAATATATCGGCAAGTACTACAAGCAACGGAGGAACAAAAATTGGCGGACATGAATAAAGCGGTCGAGGTCTGTGGTACCAACCTAATAAACCAACCCAAGGATGCCCATTAATACAATTTTATCCTATATATGCGGAGTCTAGGGAAAATAAACCGTAACCTACCTGTCGTCCGATGACTAGCTTGAACTTCTCCAAAAAAGCTCCGAAATGAAATCACACTCGAACTCGGACTTGAATAACTTGACGTAGATAATTGATTTCCTTTTTGAAATTAAACACAACGTCAAAATATAGCTAGTTCCACCTAATTCTCTCCGTATACATATGTAGAAGGTAACCATTGTTGCTGCAACGTCTCATTCTAAATATAGAAATGGAAGGGACTTAATAGAGTTGGTAAAATGAGAAGATATCTACTACATAATATAGATATATATATTTGGAGATATTAGTGGAATGCCTAGTGGCATTATGCACCATTGTGTGCACTTTCCACAACTCCACGTGGAGTTTGGTGTCAACCCAAAGTGTTTTATCCCGTTATATATATACTCGGGTATTGCATATATTCGTGGTAAAATATATATAACTTTTTGAATATACCATAATTAATAGGAAATCATTTCAAATAAAACCTATTATATTATACTAATAATTTTCAACATAACTAAATTTACTATCTCCGTTAAAATATTACAATGTACAAAAACCTTATAAAATAAATACATATACCATTATATCATAACAAAAATATTTTTCATAAACCTTTAAAATATTTTAAAAAGGTAATAATAATATAACTTTTTACCAAATTCAACTTTCAAATAAAATATTTTCAAATACACGCGATGTTAATAAATTCTCAATCTTAGGTTCGCAATTCACCAACGCACGATTTTGATACTCAAGAACTCTCTTGGAATCCTCCCTTATGTTTTCTCACTGTTTCAGAACTGAAATGGCATTTTAAAACGTGAAGTTGAGGCTTTAAATCGATTTTGACCCGACCCGGTTCGCAACCCTGTTCGCAACCCGGTTTCTGCCAGACAGTCCGCGGTAAAACAGTCATAACTTTTCACTCCGAGATCAGTTGGACGTGAGGTTTTGTGCGTTGGAAACTAGACTCGTAGAACTTCGATTTGGTATTTTGGGGGACTTCTAACTCTTTATATATTGAGAGAAAAGCCCTAAGACATTTTACCCAAAGTTCAGAAAATTTATTAAAGAAACTTACGATAACTTTTGCCGACTTGCTTGTCTTCAAAACTTATCATACGGCCAAACATATGGCCCCGGCACCGAACTACCGGTCCCGACAAGCCTTAAATAACTTGGGGACGCTACAAACAAGCTCTAACGGTACAAGGAAAACGTATACGCGGAAATAACCGGAAGGGTCATTACATCATCCACTACTAAAAAGGACTTTCGTCCTCGGAAGTCAAGGTCAAGGGGGTACCTGAAGGCTCAAACAACTGCGGATACTGAGACCGCATATCTCTCTCGGTCTCCCAGGTAGCCTCCTTGACTGGACGGTGCCTCCACTGAACCTTAACAACCGGGATCTCTCGAGACCTCAATCTCCTGACATCTCTGGCCAAAATAGCTGTCGGCTCCTCAACAAAGGCTAAACCCTCACCCAACTGAACTGAATCCCTTTGCAACACATGAGACTCATCTGGGACATACCGACGCAACATCAAAACATGAAATACAGGATGTATAGCTGAAAACATCGGAGGTATGGCTAACTGATAGGCAACGCTACCAACCCTCTGAAGAATCTCAAACGGCCCAATGTACCTGGGGCTAAGCTTGCGCCGCGTACCAAACCTCATCACGCCCGTCATGGGCAATACATGGAGAAACACCAAGTCACCGACACTAAACTTCAAGGCACGAAGCCTATGATCAGCATAACTCTTCTGCCTGCTCTGAGCTGCCCGAAGTCTGTCCTGAATCGCTCGAACCTGATCTAAGGAATCTTGAAGCAAATCTGTGCTCTGTGGTCCAGCACTAAAACCATCAAACCAACCTACCGGTGATCTGCAACGCCTGCCATACAAAGCCTCAAAAGGTGCCATGCCGATACTCGAATAGAAGCTGTTATTATAAGCAAACTCTGCCAAGGGAACAAACTGATCCCATGAACCTCCAAAGTCAAGAACACAGGCCCAAAGCATGTCCTCCAGAATCTGAATGGTCCTCTCGGACTGGCCATCTGTCTGAGGGTGGAAGGCGGTACTAAGATGAACCTCTGTACTCAAATCTCGCTGAATAGCCCTCTAGAACTGAGTGCCACAGTCTGAAATGATAGAAGCTGGAACCTTGTGCAACCGAACAATCTCACGAAGGTAGATCTGAGCTAACCTCTCTGCGTCATAAGAAGTCTGAACCGGCAAGAAATGTGCTGACTTAGTCAGCCTATCAACAATTACCCATATGGAATCAAACCCATGAGAAGTACGAGGCAAACCAACAACAAAGTCCATAGTAATCCCTTCCCACTTCCATTCAGGAATGGGAAGTCGCTGCATCAAACCACCAGGTCTCATGTTCTCGAACTTAACCTGCTGACAGTTCAAGCACCGAGATATGAACTCTGCTATATCCCGCTTTATACCACTCCACCAGTAAAGCTGTCTCAAGTCTCTATACATCTTTGCTGTGCCAGGGTGAATGGAGTATCTAGTACAATGTGCCTCATGAAGTATCAACTGAATCAAATCACTAATCCTCGAAACACAGAGGCGACTATCAAACCTCAGAACCCCCATCTGAATCTAGAGTAGCCTTGCTGGTCTCACCCTGAACAACCCGATCACGAAGGTCACACAACTGCTGATCCTCAAACTGACGGCTCTGAATCTGATCAATCAAAGTTAGAACGAACCTCAATACTGGCGAGAACTCTGCTAGGATCCGACAAGTCAAGCCTAACCAAACGGTTAGCCAAGGACTGGATGTCCAAGGCCAACGGTCGCTCTGAAACTGAAAGAGAATCTAGGCTACCCATACTCACTGCCTTCCGGCTCAAGGCATCCGCTACCACATTTGCCTTACCCGGATGATACAGAATAGTAAAGTCACAGTCCTTCAGTAACTCGACCCATCTCCTCTGTCTCGAGTTCAACTCTCGCTGACTCGTGATATACTGAAGACTGCGGTGATCAGTGAAGATATCATAGTGAACTCCATATAGGTAATGCCTCCAGATCTTGAGCGCGAAAACTACCGCTGCCAACTCTAAATCATGAGTGGGGTAGTTGCGCTCGTGAACCTTCAGCTGCCTCGACGCATATGCTATTACTCGACCCTTCTGCATCAACACACAACCAAGACCAACCCCAGAAGCATCACAATACACGGAGAAGTTCTGACCCTCAACTGGCAAAGTCAAAACTGGAGCTGAAGTCAATAAGGCCTTAAGCCTCTGGAAGCTATCCTCACACTGATCCGACCTCTGAAATGGGACATCCTTCCTAGTCAGCATAGTCAAGGGTGCTGCTATGGAAGAAAATCCCTCAACGAACCGTTTGTAGTAACCTGCTAACCCAATAAAGATGCGGACCTCAGTAGTAGTAGTAAGTCTAGGCCAATCACGAACCGCAGAAATCTTTCCCGGGTCAACCCTGATCCCATCCTTAGACACCACGTGCCCTAGGAATGTAACTGACTTGAGCCAAAACTCGCACTTTGAGAACTTGGCATAAATCCGATGATCTCTCAAAGTCTGGAGTATAACCCTCAAGTGCTGCTCATGCTCATCTCTACTACGCGAGTATACCAAGATGTTGTCTATAAAAACTATCACAAATGAGTCCAAATACGGGCCAAGAACCCTGTGCATCAAGTTTATAAAGGCTGCGGGGGCATTAGTCAACCCAAAAGACATCACCAGGAACTCATAATGGCCATAACGTGTCCTGAATGCTGTCTTAGGGATGTCCTCCGCCCTAATCCTAAACTGATGGTAGCCAGACCTCAAATCAATCTTCGAAAACACAACTGAACCCTGAAGCTGGTCAAACAAGTCATCAATCCTCGGTATCGGATACCTATTCTTCACTGTTACCCTATTCAGCTGCCGATAATCAATACACATGCGCATCGACCCATCCTTCTTCTTCACGAAGAAAACAGGAGCACCCCACGGTGACACACTAGGTCTAATAAACCCCTTAGCTAACAGATCCTGGAGCTGCTCCTTAAGCTCCCTCAACTCAGCAGGAGCCATACGGTAAGGAGAAATAGAAATAGGCCTAGTGCCCGGCTCTAGCTCAATAGAAAAATCAATATCTCTCTCAGGTGGAAGGCCTGGCAGGTCGGTAGGAAACACATCGAGGAAGTCTCTAACCACAGGAACAGACTCAGGAGAAGTAGGGTCAGCACTAACATCTCGGACATATGCTAGATAAGCTAAACACCCATGGGAGATCAACTTCCTAGCTCAAAGACAAGATATGATCCCAGATGGTGCATGGCTAACAGAACCCTGCCACACAACCGGGGATACACCGGGCACAGCTATGGTAATGGTCTTGGCATAACAATCCAAAACCACACGGTGAGGGGATAACCAGTCCATGCCCAGTATCACATCAAAATCTAGCATATCAAGAATCATCAAATCACCCCAAGTCTCTGAATCACCAACAGATAGCATACAGGATCTCACAATCCGATCCACTACTAAAGAATCTCCTACTGGGGTCGAAACAGAAACAGGAACAGATAATGGCTCACTAGCCAACCCCAAAAAAAGGCACAAAGTAGGCAGATACATATGAACAAGTGGATCCAGGATCAAATAAAGCCATAGCAGGCTGATGGCACACAAAGATCGTACCTGTAATCACAGTATCTGAGGCCTCTGCCTCTGGTCTCCTAGCGACTGTGTAAAACTGACGACGACCTCCACCTGCCCAACCGCCATCCCTACCACCTGCTCTGCCGCACGGAGCACCACCTCTAATCTGATGACCACCCCCTCTAGCCAGAGGCTGAACTGCTCGTAAAGGCTCGACCAACTGAACTGTACCCTGCTGAGGGCAATCTCTAGCAAAATGACCCATCGCACCACAAGTAAAGCAAGCCCCTGACGGCCTACTCAGTCTAGATGAACCAGCAAATCCCATATGACCACCACGACCTGATGCCCCAGAAACCGTACCCCTCAAAGACTGGCCGCCATAACCCTGATGGCTGCTCTGACCTTGCTCGAACTGGGTACTACCAAAAGTCTGAAGGGAAGCCTGAACCGGTCGGCTGGACTTACCCTGGTACTGCTGTGGCTGATAACTCCGGATCCACTAGCCAGGACCTCTACCACCATATCTGGAACCACTATAGACACCCTGATGTCGAGGCCTCTTATCTCTGGACCCCTGATCATGTCGCTGTAAGTCCTCCACCGTGTGGGCATAGTCTACAATAGCCTCGAATGACCGACCACTGGCAATCAATATCTCAGCTGGCTGCCTGATCTCTGGCCTCAAACCCCATACAAATCTGCGAATCCTATCAGCCTCGGTAGGAATGATCATAGCTCCGAACGGTGCTAGCTGATGGAAACGGGTCTCATACTCTGAGATAGTCGTAGATCCCTGCATAAGGTGAGTAAACTGTTCCCTGCGACGCTCACGATCACTCTGTGGTAGGACCTTAGCCATAAAGGCCTCATAAAACTCAGACCAGGTCAAAGGAGGTGACGACGGTGGTCTACAAGCAACCTGGGCCCTCCACCATAACTTCGCTGGACCCTCCAACTGATAGGTAGTATAACCAACCCCGTGAGTCTCCAACAAACCCAAATGATACAACATCTCCTCACAGGTAGTAATAAAGTCATGTGGATCCTGTCCAGAAGTACCAGCAAACCTCGGAGGTGCTAACCTCAAAAACCTACCCAACGCCTTCTGCTCTGACTCTGTCATAGCTGGGCGAGGAGCAAAAGGTTGTGCAACAGATGGAACCGGAATGACCTCCGTACGGGGAGCCATAGTAGCCGGCTTCTCTCCTAAGCTTTGTGCACCCAGGGCTGCCCCCTGAGCAGATGTTTGCGCTACCTCGGAAGGCCACTCTCGAATCATACCCAAAAGCTGTAATAGTAATCCCCGAATATCTGGAGACTGAGCTGCGGCTGGAGCTGGCACAGAAGTGGGCACTAGAGCTGGTACTGGAGCTGGAGGCTCATCTCTGCGTGATGCCGATGATCTCGTACGAACCATCTGCGGAAGAATGAAGTAGAAAAAATGAGATTTCCAGAAACTTCAAGGTTTGTACGCACGACATAGAAGCAATGGAAGAGTCAAATTTCCTAAAATGCCACTGTAGCCTCCCAAAGATTGAGTACGGACATCTCCGCCCCGACCCGCAGGACTCTACTAGACATTGGCTCCTATACCGATGACACCGGTGAACCTAAAGCTCTGATACCAAGTTGTCACGACCCAATTTTCCGGTCATGATGGCACCTACAACCCTCGGTAGGTGAACCAATCCTCGTAGCCCAGAACAGTTAGTAATGGGCTACTATCTAGCAAATAAGGGAACAAGACGAATAAAATAGATAACAGGGATGTAAATATATACATATGCGAAAACTAAACCAAACCCCAAGACCTGGTATCATAGTATAGAGCCCAAACTACTTACATGGAGTACAAATAATCCAAAATAATATATACAGATTTCTCTGAATGGTAATAGAGTACATGAAGCAAAAGATAACCTAAAGCTAAGCTCCGATCGCCAAGAGCTCACCCTCAGTCTGAAGTAGTCCCCAACAGATCTCCAAGCACGAATCACAGCGACCTAACAGCGATGGCCCATGCTAGGATCTGCACCCAAAGATGCAGGGGGTAGGGGTGATCACCAAATACGAAGCATAAGGTACCCAGTAGGTATCATAGGCCGACTGGGCACATATAAGATAAAAGCATAGTAACAGATAGAATAGAAGCAAGCAGTCACAGAAATCAACGAAAGGTACACAGGAACTAGCCCAGAGGAAAATCAACAGAACCATATGTGAGGCTAGTAAGCAGAATATACACACCATAGGCACAGGTGAAAGTAAGAAACAACGCACCTGGGGTCCTTGCAACAACAGTGTATACAAAATAAGTTTACGAAATGGACGGTATACCGGTAACCTCAAGTGTAAGAAGAAGAGAGAAGATGTAATGATAGGCTGCTCAGAGACATGAATCAAACTCAACTAATCATACCAATCTCATACTTATCCATAATAGAGAACAATTCTGTAAGTAAAAAGCAAAAGTCTACCTACAGTCCCCCGACCGCCCATACAACCGAGGAACACAAACAAGTGAAAACAAACCCTCCGGCATCCCATACTACGGGAGCGTACAATCAACAAACAACAAACAAGGGTGGAGCCTCAACAATGAATGATATGATACATGAAGATCTCAAGTGAAATGGGATCTCTGTATGTACCTCCTCCGGCGCCGATCTGGCCCAGCAGGTAGGTTCCATGGAAGGACACTGCCCGTATACCTCTACTCCACTGTATACCCCTCCTCTGGCACATGCAGCCCATAGCCCCTGGCCCGTATGGCAAGGTCCATAGAGGTCCCAGACCCCATACTAAAACTCAGTATCAGAACATGTCGTCCGGAAGCAAGTCCGGTATCAAGATAGAGACCCAGTCTCTAATATGC